>CAJPEX010002510.1:0-38717 GCA_905338405.1 Notodromas monacha
GCCAATTGCCGTGTTCAATTTATTCAGTTATAAATTGCTATAATTCAAATTTGGAACTCTACCAAAAAATCACAATCAAGGTGTAAGGCTTGATAAATCTATTTCTACATTTGTAAAACCTTACACAATGACAGTAGATTAATTTTGCGGAAGGATTGATTGATTGGCATGCGGACCAATGGGAGTGAAATAAGGGGATGGCAGCAATCAATGCGGGTAAAATGTGAGCTATACTCGAAGGGTCGTGTGAAACTAACATAGGGCACTAAATCAACACAGATTCCGTTTGGGTCCATCTGCCCGATGATAATCGTTAATTTAAAATTCATCATCGAGGATTCACCCAATAGTCTGTTCGACCAGATACGTGGTGAAAACTGAATCAAAGCTTTATGTCGATCACATTCACGTCGATTTGAAAAAAACCAGAATTTCTTCGTCAATGGAATGTGTTCTTTTTTCTGTGGAAAGGTACAACTTCACCGAGTGTCTTCGGTTATTTTTGGATTGTTTTTTGAACAATGCCTGTCACACCAGTCTCTTCAACTACTGTATAAGCATAAAGTTAAAAAGGATTTTTTAAATGTCTCTACTGGAAACTGCGGATGACGAGGATTTTTCTGAATACTTTTTATAATGTCAAGTGTCAAGATAAATGCGCGTAAAATATTCTGAAAGAATATGCATGAACTCGTTTATCATGTGCATGGAATATCATGCCTATCATATGATATTCGCATTGCATCAAACCAAGCCTTGTTTCAATTCTTCCCTCCACATAATCATTCAAATAAAAAAAAAAATCTTGAGCTTTTATAAAGAACAAATCATCTGTTATACGCGTATAATACCTCTGATGTGTGGAAACATGCTTAAATTTTGCATAATGAACTTTCAAGGTTGCATTAGTGGGTCGACTTGAATGGAATATTTTACTGAATCACTTTTGATGTCAAGAGCAATTCTTCTTTTCTGAAAATTTCCGATAACGATTTTATCCGCGGGAAACTATCATTTAGAAAATATAGTACTCTCATGTCTCTTTTTTATTCTCCTTTCATGTCTAACAAAACCCAGTCATCATTAGATTGAGAAAATTCTTGTAAGAGATCAGCGCATTCTGAGTGTCAATTAGCGGAATTATTGGGATGTGCGTAATCTTCAATGATTCTTATCGTATTTTTTTAAAAGAATGCTGCGCCTATGGGAAAAATAATTTCGAAAATTTATCTTTTAAATTTGGCAGGAAGATATAATTATAGCTTCTGAGAATTTGAGAATAGTTGAGGCGCTTTTATTGATTTTTATTGATCAGGTTCTCCATGATTCATGTTTAAATATTTCATCCATTTTTTCTGGTCTCTTATACTTTGATCGTACTTTTCGTTTCCGCTTGTTCCGTGAACAAATGCTTCTTTCTCTGGTCGAAAAAAATTGCCTCAAGGAACAAAAGTCGAGATCATTTATCTTCTCCCTTCGTGTTTAGGAGTAGATTCTGCTGGCAGCTCAAAAAAAAAAACGAGAGATAATCCACCAGAATATCCCCAGTCTTTAAAGATGTTAATCAGCTCTCCTAGTATCATTTTAAATTTTGTTGCATTGCTTTCTAGTGTTTTAGATCGAGGAATAAATGCCCTCACTATTTTAAGATTCGCAGCTTTTTTCCGATGAATGGAACACTTCGAGCATGAATCGTTCTTCCATTTTTAGCGCAAGACCTTCGGTCGTCATTTTTCTAATGCGATCAATTTTGAAGGGAAAATTCAATCTGCAGCCTGCTTAGGCCTGAAACTTGTTTTAGAAACCATGAAGTCAATGGACATTAAAATGAACTGTGTCCATTTCTGGACTGATTCAGAAGTTGTATTGAGATGGATTAAATCAGGAAAAATCCGATCTGTGCCCTACATCAGGACAAGAATTGAGACTATCCTGGGGGGATCCCTCCCTTCCAGATGGAAACACACCCCAGGTGTGGATAATCCAGCTGACCTGAGTATTGACCTGCTGACTATTTTAAGATTCGCAGCTTTTTTCCGATGAATGGAACACTTCGAGCATGAATCGTTCTTCCATTTTTAGCGCAAGACCTTCGGTCGTCATTTTTCTAATGCGATCAATTTTGAAGGGAAAATTCAAGATATTCAAACAATTAATTGCATAATAAATTCGAAATTACTCTTCTTTTGGAGACTCGTCTGATACGCTCATTATGTCACAGCAGATCACAGTCAGGTGCATCCAACAGAATCAAACATTCGTACAAGCAACATGCTTCAAAAGTTGGTGCATTTCATGAATGAAGAAGGGCTTCGTCGAACAGCTGGAGAAATTAAAAGAAGTCTTTCGGGACAAATATACAGTATGCAGTAGTTCGCTTTTTTCATGTTTGATCACAGATTGAAATGTTTAAAGCAGGACAATCTTATTCGTCTCCAAAATTTCGTAGATATATTGATAGCTCGGAATGATTCCATATCATCCAAAATAATAATAATAATTTGGATGCTGTAAGTCGATTGCAATACGATACCCACCAGCAACTCGTGATTGATCGTGCCAATATCGACATTCAGCAGAAAGAACCTAGAGACATCAGTAAAACACATAAATAAATGCATGGCTAAAATGACTGATCCGTTCATCATTTCCATCATTGAAGAAAAATGATAATTTCCTGGTAATCGTGTCGTGTTATGGTTATATTTTTCTTCACCGTGATAGCCATCAGAATTTGTTATTCTTAATTCGTCTTTGCCAATTACTTGCAAAAGAAAATCAATGAATCACAGCAAAATAATTACCGTACAGGATGAGAATTTGTTTTGGATTTTTTTGCACGAGTACTTCCGCAAGAAAAAATCAAATTTCCGATCTTTATAAATAATCACAGAGTCTATTTTTTTAAAGTTTCAAGTGGTGAAACGATGGTCATAGAAATTTTCAGATCAATGGTCCAAATTAGTGAATTTGTGCGATTATCTCACGCAAAGTATTCAAAATCCTTCTGCATATATACGAATAATAAGCCCCTTATTTTATTTTCCATCACTTGATTTTTCGTTTTTTTTCTACTATTTTAAATCGAATATTTTATCGGGATTCCCCAGAGGATGGGTTAAGCCGTGGACACCGAGAGAGATTTTTCGCTTCTGAACGGCAATTTATTCTGTAACCTTGGTTGTCGCTCGCCAGAGGCAAGTTTTATTTTGTTTTTTGTTTTTTTCGAAGAGAACCCCTGTTCCTATTTTCCCCTTTGCCTCGTGGTTTTCCGTGACCTCATCTTTATTCACTGCTGGGGTATCGCCTGTCGACCCCGGCGTGTATCCCCTGGGATCCGACGAAAAAGACCTGGAACTGGAAGCGATAAGCATCCATTAAATATTCAGAAGCCCGGTCGAGTTCGATGTATTTTTATTGCCCGATGCTGGTTTGCTGCTCTCTGTGATGAGCTATGCTTTTAGAACGGGTTACCTCGTAAAACATTTCTGCTCTGGAATGGAATCTGACGTTTAAATCCTGGATCAATACCGGTTAAGACCTCTTTTTTTTTCTATTTGACGTAGGGTATTTATATAAAAACTTTGCGCATGAACGTAATGTTCTCTTCAATGAATATCAATTCAATTTGTCACGAGATATGAGATTTGTGAGCGGGCTTCCGAAGAAAATATCTGAAAATGCATTAGTTGTTGGCTCCCTATTTATTTTTGTATGTCTCTAACAATCGCTGATCAGAAAATCAAAATAAGTTTGACTTTTTTCTTTCACAAAGGAAGGAAATTCACAGCGTTTCTCCCTTGATGCTCTGCTGGAAGATAATTTGCAACAACAAAAATCTGCGTATTTTAACGGAAGATACTCTCCTCCGATTTTATACCACCACGTCGCAATTATGGTAGTTTCAATGCAGTTTTGATTTAATCGCATGATGTGAAAAAATCTAGCCTAAATTAAAAATATTCTGTCAATAGGAATTTTCATGAATATTTTCAGCACATTTATAAAAAGTATGTTATTATCTTTACCTAACATTTTGGAAGGGCAATATGGAAGTTGACGTTATTTGATTTTTTTTAATGTTGGCTTTTCTTCTCACTACATTTCAGACAAAGTTTCACTTGCTGAATTATTATAGCCGGGTTTCAAATTTTCAATCTGAGGAGCACTTCTTCAAGCCCACCTTCTTTATTTTTTGAAGATCTCCAGCAATAGCTGAGTAGTTGACCCATTGTTGCTTGTAACTCTATTTCTGCAATAAAAAGAGAAACTTTGAAATACCGGCCATAAAATTTTTTCAAGTAAAACTTTTGTGAGCTTCCAACAATTTTTTTATAAATTTACCGGTCCGCAGAACTTTTTTGGGGATTCGCTGGTTCGCGAAATATTTGAAATTTGCTGGTCCGCGCGGGCCCGAGAAGGTTGGCAACACTAGTCTATAAACTCTATATGATACGAATATCCTCGTTTTTGCAATAAATTTTTTTTCGACACACTCTGCCTTCGCATTTTGAGCATTCTATTCTATTGCACTCCCCTCGGATAAGTTTGTACAGTACGTACATCAGCAAGCCCTTTAAACCACGCGCTGCGATATTTATCAAATGGAAGATTCATGCTTGAGAGCTCGGAAGAAAAATCGTGCCCCAATTTCTGATTTTTGTGCAAGTCTGTGTTTTTTTTTATTGAAAAGAAAGGATGTTTCGCGATCTGTTGAGTTAGTTTCCTCGCCGCGTATGACAAGTCCATTTCTAGTACTGAAGTCATTTCACGGTTTCCAGCTCTGTTGTCATCAGTATAGGAGCCATGATGTCTTCCGACGATTTCCTTGCGAGAAAACCGGGGAAAAAAAAAGTCGGTTAAACTCTTCGAAATGTCATGAATCTGTGATTGGATTTGTTCAACTGTTCCTGCAAGCACTACTACAAAGTAGACTGGGTGGAAAATCGAGGCGGAATCCTTGCATGATTTGAATGTCAGCAGGGAACCGAGATCAATTCTGGTTCGGCTCATTTCATTTTTCTTGAAAAGTTCCAGGTAAAATTTTCGACTGCTGATTTGTGTATACTGTAGTTGGTTTATTAGGAATTTTCAGTATTGTCCCGTTGTTCTTCGAATCTTCCTGGATGAATTGAGATGGATGTTATTCTCGTAGTGGAATATTTCAGTGAGGACTGTTCCAGTTTTTGATAAATTGAATGACAAAGAAGAAATACTTATCTCCGAAAATTATCCTGAAGAAACTAGCTTACTTTTCAGCATTTCATTTATCAGAATTTGCATTTATATTGAAAGATATATGCCGAATATTCGATGTGTCGACGATCCAGAAAAGACATGCATTTTCCAATGAAAAAGGATTTTATCTTGGTTATTTATAACTTTCGGTACTGCATTTCTGTAGGTGACCTTGAATTTTTCACACGTCATGAGTTAGAAATTTGCTCATGTTACGAGAGCAATTTAAAAATATTGTTTGGCAAAAAAAAGAAGCTTAGCCTCAAGTGTCAGTATGATCGGGCAACTCATTAGAAAAAATAGGACTAAAAAAATCATGAGAACGTACTGTATATAGAATATAATCTTCTGGCTCGGACGCAGCCATGAACCTAACTCTCACATTGAGTACGTCAGTGAAGATTTATTTATTGATCTTTATTGATTTTATATGGAAAATTCCGGAACGGCGAAGTGCTCCCAATTGAACATTATGCATTCGGGATACATCTGTGCTGCCGATGCTCGCGAGTCAAGACTATGTTCTGTATATTTCCCACTTTTTTTCTATTCCTTGTATTACTGAAAAAGGGTGATGGTAGTGGAGCCCATCGGTTGATTGTTGAAGAAAAACAAAGAGCCCCACGCCAAGATGGGAATTCTGTTTTGGTAATGGCAGCAGGAATGGCGGAATATTGTGCGTCACGCGCAATTTCCTGACTCGCTGCGGGCAACGAGTCCCGCGGTCCTGATTTTCCGGTCTTGATAACCCTAGAGGGCTGGTCAATAACTGCATTGAATTAGTCTCACTGTGTGGGGAAAGAAGCACGAAAAGTGCCTTCCCTCAAAAACCCTATCAATCCAAAGAAGAATAGCTCATTTACTTGTACAGAAAGAGGCATGAAGCAATTCTAGAGCATCACGCGCCACGAAGAACAAATTTCACTTAATGATGGTTAGATCACTTCATTCACCCTATACCTTATCAAATAATTGAGTAGTGTTCAAGTAAAGATAGAATAATAGCTGAACATCATACGAAATTTTCAAAAAAATTATTCAATGACTTCATATGTACTCAATTATCGGTATTGCGGTGAAATCGAAATTCTGATTTATCTCTGACTAAATCTCTAATAATGGTGGACAGTCAGACCCCAACGTAATTTGTGCTCGAACAGTGTCCCTATGTCAGAATGTCCGCATCGTTGACCTAGTTTTCCCATAGACTTCAATGGGATCTCATTTAATTGGTTCTCCACTTATATTCATGAAAAATTAGGAATAAATTGCCAAAATCAAATAAAATGCGTTTCTCAACTTGAAGATACAGAATATATAACTATTCAGAATAAAGAAATCCACGCAGAGTTTAATCTTCTGCCACAAAAGGACTCAAAAATATAAACAAAAAGTATAAGTCTTGCTATTGTATGTACAGATGATAGAGTATGCTAAAAAAAGCACAAAATTAACCTGTTTTAATTGTATATTAAATTAAATAGATAATGATATTTGGTTTAAATTCTGTAAATATAAATAGCTCAATTTGTAAAAGAAATGTTAAAATTTTGAAAAAATAAGAATTAACAATTTCCTATGAATTTTTAAAAAGTGTCCATATGTTGAGGTATTGTCCGGATGTTGGACCCACATTTTTTTGAATTTTCAAGTGTCCTCAAGTCAAATCGTCCGCATTTTGGGGTTTCTGCCTTTCGAAGGTCTCACTGTACTTTTTCTGAAGACAAGGGCATCCCACAATTGCCTTTATTTTTCATTCAAATATTTAGCAAGCTATTAAAATATACTTTGAACCAATGAACGTACATTTTATGGAAATAATACTATGCATTCAATGTCAGCGAAAGAAAACGCCGTGGGATCGAACAGAAGGAATTTCATAAATGTCAGAAATTTCTTCAATTTTTCTCATTCAGGCGTAATTTTTGACGAGAGCATCCGAAAAATTTTGCATATATAACGAGGGCGGGAAAAGATTTGCGAAAAATAATATTAAGGTTTATATACTGTTAGCATTTCCTGATATCTACAACACATTTGTTCAGAACTAATCAATTTTTTTAACGGGTGGAGTCATTTTGAATTCAGGCTTTGAAGTCACTTTCAATTATGCATCATCAGCGAAAAAGATTTATCCCGAACGAAAAATAACTGGTTAGTTTAAAAAAAAATCTCCTAATGCTGCATATTTTAGTTTTGTGGCACTGTTCAAGTTGAGAATTCTCGTGCAAGATATAGTATTTTAAAGCTCACAGCTGTTGTAGCACGGAATTGCGCGACTGCAAAACATGCAGGGAAATAATTGAGACGTCAGGAAGTACTTATTCAAGTCCTATTTGACAAAACTCATATTGTGAGAGGAAATGCAAAGAAATGACGCAAGTGATGACGCTATCCGTTGCTGAATAACAGACAGAAATTAAACGATGAACCAGAATTTCTCTCAGCATTGTAATTAACTTCTTTAACGAATAATGGGAGGGGAAATTTTTAACTACGATGAGATACTGGAATGATAAAATATCCTGGCCAATTAGGTGAGCGTGTCATTCCTTGAAAATTCGCATGTAATTTCTAAATAAACCTTCTTCAACGCTGCGGAACTTTGTGACAAGGCATCTCCAACCAATTTTCCTGCTTGATTGCACTTTTCTTCAATTTTCATACATTCTTCGTCGGATCCCAGAAAAATAAAGTAGAAGAATAACGAGAACGTACTCGGGACAAAATATGACAGGCCAAGCTGAATTGCTGACCACGGAAGAGACCCTCATTTCCCGCCGCGTTCGCTTATAATTGAATCAATAACCCGATATCCTTCAGTGCTGATGATTATTCCCACTATAGTTCCGACGGGAAAACAGCTCGCCATCTTTAATGAGCTCGTTAGGCGACATGTCAGAGCACGGAATATTCATCCCACGATTTGTTAGGCCGCTTCTTACTGCGCGTTGACCTCGTCGAATACTTCTTCCTGACCCAGAATGACGCAGAATCAACAACTTCCACGTACTTCCGAAGCACAATTATAGCTGGAAATGTCGGAATGGAAAGTTCAGTTTTCCGATTCCAATCTTCCTTCATTGCGGCGGTAAATGAAGGAACGATCGTCATCGGTTTCCCAGTCGACAATAAAATTCCAAGTTCAGCAGAAAGTATTTTTAACGCAGTACACATTTTTTGTTCATCGTATATATACAGGTATGTATCCGCTTGAATTTTTCGGGATTTGAATATTCAGAAACCTCACATCTGCTTCAGATGATACACTCCTTGCAATAATTCATTCTGGAATACATATTTTAAAGACTCAAATTAGTGTTTTTTTGCGTTATTCTACTGGAGAAAAAATTGGAATCGTGAGTACCGTTAGCTGCTGGTTCGACATTTATTCCTTCGTTTCCAGGATTAACGCACCTACGAATAACTCAAACATGTGACACTTTATTCGTTTTTCCACCAGCATGTGAATTTCCCTGAAGGCAGAGGACGCATTGAAGATGACTTTAGCATGCTTATTCAATTTTTTTGTTGTTGCATGCTTCATGAAAATAATTTGAACAAGAGTTACGCGGTTTACATTTTTAAATTAGTTTTTGTCATATAGACAGGGATGAGTTCCACTCATCATGATGTGTTGGATATTTCCGGGTGATAATACTGATGTACGTTCTTTGGATTTGCATTCAAAAAGATGCTAATTCAGGCCTCGATTTTGGAAACACTTGCTATTTGGATGAGAATTTTTTCTCATATACAGTAATAAAAAAATTTCGAAAATTTCTGGATGTCGAATAATTCTCTGAAAATTTTGGAACATCTGTTGTTTTTAAATTGAATTTTTTTTTCGAAAAACGCAACTATTTTTTCAAGCAGCGGACTTCGTTCACTCACGAAAGTTTTTCCTGCTTTAGACGGATGACGTTGACAGGTCTAATTTAAATGGTTTGTTTTTTTGTAGGCCCAATAAACACGCAATTGAGGATACTATATCAAAATTCAGATATCAGTTTTCCGATTCCAATCTTCCTTCATTGCGGCGGTAAATGAAGGAACGATCGTCATCGGTTTCCCAGTCGACAATAAAATTCCAAGTTCAGCAGAAAGTATTTTTAACGCAGTACACATTTTTTTTCATCGTATACTGTATATATGGATCCGCTTGCATTTTCCGGGATCTGAATATTCAGAAACCTCACATCTGCTTCAGATGATACAGCACTCCTTGCAATAATTCATTCTGGAATACATATTTTTAAAACTCAAATTAGTGTTTTTTTGCGTTCTGCTGGAAAAAAATTGGAATCGTGAGTCCCGTTAGCTGCTGGTTCGACATTTATTCTTTCGTTTTCAGGATTAACATACCTACGAACTCAAACATATGACTCCTTATTCATTTTTCCACCAGCATGTGAATTTCACTGAAGGCAGAGGACGCATTGAAGATGACTTTAGCATGCTTATTTCATTAAAAAGAACGCGTTTTTTTTTTGCATGCTTCATGAAAATAATTTGAAGAACAAGACTTACGGGGTTTAAAATTTTAAATTAATTTGTGTCATAGACAGGGATGAGTTCCAATCATCATGTCATGATGTGTTGGATATTTCCGGGTGATACTATTTCCGGGTGATTCTTTGGATTGCATTCAAAAATATCCTAATTTAGGTCTCAATTTTGGAAGCATTTGGATGAGAATTTTTTCTCATACAGTAGTAAAAAAAATTTCGCAAATTTCTGGATGTCGAATAATTCTCTGAAATTTTTTGAACGTCTCTTGTTTTTAAATTGAATTTATTTCGAAAAACGTAAGTATTTTTTCAAGCAGCACTGAAGCAAGTGAGTGCTTTCAAAAAGGACGAAATCTGCCTACTGCAACTGTCCAGATTAAATTTACCAAACAAAAAAACATCCGGGTTATTTGTGCGTTAACTCCTATGATATAGTTTTAAGTCTATCGTCCCATGCATAAGTAATGTAGTAGAGTCTATTTTGAATTTCGTCGCAGGACGACGAATGATTTCTGGTCCCAAATTGCGGACCAGTGACGTTCGCATTTGGAGGCCATTTGAATCACGTGCTTGCCCATGATCACGCAACAATAGGGACACGAGATTCTAAAAATAAAATCACAAATAGCACGGAAAATTCATTGTCTGTCCATCGAATTGAAAAAAATATATATCACGAGCGTCATCGTATACCAAGAGAATATCCGGGAAAATGTATCTCACGGTCATTAATCTCACTTTGACCTCTGCAAAGTTGCGGCTCAGTTATTCCAGCAGTACGCGAAATAAATCTACTCTGGAATCATGCATCGACTGAAAATCTTCGCTGTTTCATTTTATGCATTCTATGTTTTTTTTGGGATCGAAGGGCCTGATTGCTATAGGAACATTTTCCTGAGCAGGTCGAACTATCCCTTTCTTTCCGTGATAAGAAATGGCGGTCACTTTTATGGGCTGTAGGAGGGTCTAGGTTTATTATCTTCGAGAAACCGGACCTTTACGAGTTTTATCAAATGTAAGAGCCCGACTTTGTCAGCTCTTACGGCCTTCAGTACGTTGTAAACGGGGTTGTTCTTGTACACTTGACCTTTCGCTCGGAGCCTCGTGTAGACTTTAGACTGGGTTCATCGATGATGTGGGAAATTTCAGACTCACCCGGTGTGCAAAAAAATAAAATAAAACCAAAGTGACGCCAACTTTTTCCTCGACGATTTTTCTGAGAAGAAGAAAGTACCTCTTCGAAAGTAACAAGCGATTTTTCGTGTACGACTTTTTCTGTGAAAAACTGCATTTGAAGATATTAACGAGTGTATTTCTTGGTCAAGTTCTAATAATAAAAGCTCATTACCTAATAAAGTATACAATCGGTTCTGTCTCTTGAATCAAAGGCATGTTATCATTCGGGGTATTTTTTCCCATAGAAAAGCCTTGGATTAGGTCCTAAATAAAACAAACTTCCGCGTTATATCTGCAGTTTAAGGATTCGAAAGCTACTTTAAAACAATTTTTGCATGAGGCTGCTGGACACCAACAAGTACAATAACGCTGGAAGCAAGATTCCAAAAATACTTTCAGAAAATAATACGTGTGCAATAAGCTAATGTTTCAATACTAACTCACAAGACTGAAAGACATGCCAAGCGTCAATTCATTCTCATCGCCTAATAAAACCATTTTGCAGAGAGAGAGAGAAAAAAAGCATTTTGGTTCAGAAAACAAGTTAGTACTGCTTTCCACACCATTCATACGCATCATAGGCGCAAAATCTGCAAGAGCGGTTTGAAACTTTTTAGTTTTACGAATATCGGAGCTATAAATAGCGTCGTTCGTTCTGAAGATTTTAGATCAATATCCCACAGCTGTTCGAAAAGTCAGCCAAAATCCTCTTTGTTCCAGTTACTGGTTATTCATGGATTTGCGAATCATGCGGGGACTTGTTTGCTATACTTGCTCGCGAATCGCGTGCAAGAAATTGGCCTTTTTTCGCAGGCGGCATCCCAGTATTATTACGGCCAAAAAAGAAACGAACCCCGCCCGGTTCCCACACTGCCTTTCAGTAGTCATCGTTCCGCGAACGAAATTTCTGAAGTCTAGTCTTTATATTCACGGGCGGAAATTTGCATACTTCATCCGGAAACCCACCCTCTACATGGATTCCAGCACCCTCAACCGTCCGTCACGTTTTCGTCCGGATGCTTAATATGCTCCTTACAGCGGATATACATGGAGTGAGGAAGAGAAATCAGTCTTGTGCATAAGTGAGAAACCATAGAGACCCATCACGTTTGCTCCACTTGAGGGCTTCGAAATTGTGGCCGAGAAATGAGGATAATTATGTGGAGGGTTTTTTTTTATATTCTTTTCCTGTGCGGAAATGGGCGTGACGACAGCAGGGGGTTTTGACTTTGTTTTATTCAGGGGTTTCTTTTCGGTTAGCGTGTGGATCTATTCGCCCAACCCCGAAGTCCAGTAATATGTGGCTGATACTGGTATAAGGGATGTTGATGCGGTTTATGACCCAAAGGGTAAATCGCAAAGGACCCTTGAAAGGTTCAAGGGTTTGTAGTTCACTTTCAGAAAAATTTTCATTGGAAAATGCTCGCTGTCACGCAATTTTGCTCCACAGCAGATAGATATAAAAATGGAACACGGTATTCATTTTTAAAATTCATACATTTTTCCACACACAAAATATACGACTCCCCTTTTAGCTCTAGACCAGTGTTCCCCAACCCACGGTCCGCGGACCGGCGCCGGTCCGCATAAGTTTTTTACCGGTCCGCGGGAAATTTTCTCCAGCACGATAAATCAAAAGTAGCTATGAAGGATGTTACAGTATTTTTATCTGAAATTTTTGCAAGACAATGGCAGTTAAAATTATCTCATATGAAAATTAAATTTTGGGTTTTCTCCTATAATAACACTTCCACGCAATTTGGTCCGTAAATGTGACTGAACTCCGCACAGTGAATCTACCAAATTCAACTGGAGTTCAGTCAAATTCACGGATAAAATGTCGTGGATTGACCGTTTGAAATTATTTTTATTTCATGTCAGCAATCACGTGCGGTACTCTTAAATCGTGACAAACGAAATACAAGTNCCTGGAAATGCTCAAAATAGTTTACATTCTCGGGCTGAAACAGTCGAGAATGCCGGAAGTCATGCAACATTTGCCCCAACAAGAACATGTGAACTGGAAAGCGAGCCTCGGAGCACATCTGAAATCTTTGGGTTCATCGATGATGTGGGAAATTTCAGACTCACCCGGTGTGCAAAAAAATAAAATAAAACCAAAGTGACGCCAACTTTTTCCTCGACGATTTTTCTAAGAAGAAAGTACCTCTTCGAAAGTAACAAGCGATTTTTCGTGTACGACTTTTTCTGTGAAAAACTGCATTTGAAGATATTAACGACTGTATTTCTTGATCAAGTTCTAATAATGAAAGCTCATCACCGATAAAGTATATAATCGGTTTTTCTCTTGAATCAAAGGCATGTTATCATTGGGCGTATTTTTTCCCCATAGAAAAGCCTTGGATTATGTCCTAAATAAAACAAACTTCCGCGTTATATCTGCAGTTTAAGGATTCGAAAGCTATTTTAAAACAATTTTTGCATGAGGCTGCTGGACACCAACAAGTACAATGAAGATGGAAACAAGATTCCAAAAATACTTTCAGAAAAAAATACGTGTGCAATAAGCTAATATTTCAATACTAATTCACAAGACAGAAAGACATGCCAAGCGTCAATTCATTCCCGTCGCATAATAAAACCATTTTGCAGAGCAGAGAGAAAAAAAAGCATTTTGGTTCAGAAAACAAGTTAGTACTGCTTTCCATGCCATTCATACGCATCACAGGTACACAATCTGCAAGAACGGTTTGAAAATTTTCAGTTTTACGAATATCGGAGCTATAAATAGCGTCGTTCTGAAGATTCTAGATCAATATTCCACAGCTGTTCGAAAAGTCAGCCAAAATCCTCTTTGTTCCAGTTACTGGTTATTCATGGATTTGCGAATCCTGCGGGGACTTTTTTGCCACTTGCTCGCGAATCGCGTGCAAGAAATTGGCCTTTTTCGCAGGCGGCATCCCAGTATTATTACGGCCAAAAAAGAAACAAACCCCGCCCGGTTCCGACACTGCCTTTCAGTAGTCATCGTTCCGCGAACGAAATTTCTGAAGTCTAGTCTTTCTATTCACGGGCGGAAATTTGCATACTTCATCCGGAAACCCACCCTCTACATGGATTCCAGCACCCTCAACCGTCCGTCACGTTTTCGTCCGGATGCTATACGAGGAATGTCGCCTATATGTACCTCACTCCTTCTCTTTAGTCAGAACACGTATTCACTCTTTGGTATCTCTGGGTAGTGCAAACGAGGTGAACTCCCGAAGCTTTAACACCGGCTCTTTACTCGATAATTATGTGGAGGGTTTTTTTTTATATTCTTTTCCTGTGCGGAAATGGGCGTGACGACAGCAGGGGGTTTTGACTTTGTTTTATTCAGGGGTTTCTTTTCGGTTAGCGTGTGGATCTATTCGCCCAACCCCGAAGTCCAGTAATATGTGGCTGATACTGGTATAAGGGATGTTGATGCGGTTTATGACCCAAAGGGTAAATCGCAAAGGACCCTTGAAAGGTTCAAGGGTTTGTAGTTCACTTTCAGAAAAATTTTCATTGGAAAATGCTCGCTGTCACGCAATTTTGCTCCACAGCAGATAGATATAAAAATGGAACACGGTATTCATTTTTAAAATTCATACATTTTTCCACACACAAAATATACGACTCCCCTTTTAGCTCTAGACCAGTGTTCCCCAACCCACGGTCCGCGGACCGGCGCCGGTCCGCATAAGTTTTTTACCGGTCCGCGGGAAATTTTCTCCAGCACGATAAATCAAAAGTAGCTATGAAGGATGTTACAGTATTTTTATCTGAAATTTTTGCAAGACAATGGCAGTTAAAATTATCTCATATGAAAATTAAATTTTGGGTTTTCTCCTATAATAACACTTCCACGCAATTTGGTCCGTAAATGTGACTGAACTCCGCACAGTGAATCTACCAAATTCAACTGGAGTTCAGTCAAATTCACGGATAAAATGTCGTGGATTGACCGTTTGAAATTATTTTTATTTCATGTCAGCAATCACGTGCGGTACTCTTAAATCGTGACAAACGAAATACAAGTATTAAAAAGTAACTTCAAGAATAATTTGTTGCACGCGAATCTGAAGCACGTGACACAAGACTCATTTCTGTTTCCCTTTCCCTATACGTAAAATCACGGCTAATAGTCCCTTTTGATTCATATACAGTACTGTACTCAACATTAATTAGAACAAAGCATACAGTCTTATACGTTAGGCTGTCAATGAGACTTACTCCGCTGTCAGACAAAAAGAGAGAAAAAAAATAATCTGAGAAAGTACACGTTCGGAGTGCAGATACTACATCAATCGAAGGACACGAAAACTTTGTTTCCGCCTCGGAGTACACCCGAGTGTATAGTACTGCATGGATATGTTCATTCGGAAGCACTCGCCGGGCTTCATACACACAGCCGATATCGGAGCCGTAACATGCACAAATTTTGCGACATTACATATATTTATAAGAAAAAACAGTATTTTATTTTCGTCTTTCCTTATGATGACCGGGCTATCCTTGCGTTTTTTGTTTTTTTTTGGAAAGGGGGGGTCTGAATGCACGTACCCACAGTAGGGTGCTGATGTGGCGATCGTTAATCAGACTACTACGCACCGAGCAACCATTCCGAAGAGCTAGTAGTCATGAGTGCGCTCACAGCCAAGGCCACATAAAGAGGCGTAAAAGGGCTTAGTTAAAAGCAGAGAGACACGTAAAAAATCCTACAATTTATCTAAGTATGTAATTCTTTGGATTAAACCCTTCAAACTCGCCCTTAATATCCTAAACTAATAACTAAAAAAAATAATTTCGAGCATAGTCTGGGAATTTTCATCAAAATGACGAAGTTTGTCCGAGAAATGACGAAAAGGTGCCAGCGCAAATGAGTGTGTTTAAAAGGACCTGTATCGGAAAGGATTTGGTTTCGTTTTTAGGTAATTTATATTTAAGTGATTGTGCTGATCTGAAAAAAATAATGCAGTTTTTCTCATCATCTGCAATCTTGGACGCCAATAAATCAAATGCGTAACCTGATTTCATTACGCAACATAAATGGGATAAAGAAAAAAGTGTCTTACTGTATATCGGCATATAATGGAGGGATTTTTGATTTGATTAATTCGAGAAATGAACATCAAATTTGCACATTCCGTGCATTGCTGAAGCACATAAAAAGCATTCCCTGTTTATGGAAATGTTCAAGCTCTGAGGGCTGAAAAAAAATGCCATTGAAGAGTTGGAATATTGATACGGAAATAGTTGTAATGTTTGTTAATCAATGTAAAATTCACGTCAACGGAAAATTTTTCTCTAATGCGCTCTTTCATTTTCTTTGCAATCGCATTCTCCCTGTCCAATGTTTTGAGACGTCCTGAAATCTCACGCCAGCAGTGAAGGAAAAAAAGAAAAAAAAATCAGGCAAGTTCACGGCGATTTGTTTGATGAAGAATATCCTGTGGAAGGGTATGGATCCTGGGGACTTGTGCCATCGATCCTATCCAGAAAAAGTTTTCCCCCCACGCGGGATACCAGCAGTATACAGTAATAGTACCCGAATATAACAATAATAAGTATCGACGACGAGAATGGCACCACGCAGCAGCAGCAGCAGCAGCAG
This sequence comes from Notodromas monacha, assembly GCA_905338405.1. NCBI lineage: Eukaryota > Metazoa > Arthropoda > Ostracoda > Podocopida > Cyprididae > Notodromas > Notodromas monacha. The sequence goes on from CAJPEX010002510.1 coordinate 16,525, forward strand.
AAAAGGGGCGATTCGCATAATGGGGGTGATTCTCCGCGACAGTGTTTAGGGCTTCGAAGCGTTGAAAGGCTACGGGGCCTATTTAGTCCCCCCCAAAAACTGCGCATAGCCACAGCACACGTAATATCACGACCCCACACGCCTCTTTTCCGTCGTTAATCGGGCTGGGGAGGGTTCGTGAGCTGATGGCGAACGCAAGGAGAAGGCCTTCATGAGTTTGTTTTCTGATCGCCGGTACTCACGCACCCAATTTCTTATGATTATTATTATTATTATTCGGTGCTTTGTTCTTCTTTCATTTATTCTCTTGTCAGTCCCACCCCGGGTCACGTTCATCAGCAGTGAGACACCAGGGTTCATTACTGAGTTTTTTTTGTTTTTTGGAGGGGTTGCTGGTGATGTCGTCGCTGTGCTCTCTGCGTGGTCGGCGGGCATTGATGCGACCTGCTTTTGTGATATCCCACCATCATCAGGGTTTTCTGATGATTCTTGCACATAACAAGAATATGCTTCTAGATGTAAAGGTTTTTGACAAAAAATAAAATGGAGAACTTTTGCGCGAGCGACGCACGTCGCGAATGTAATTAGTGAAGGCTGTGATTCCTTCGTCGGAACACGTGGAATGGGTGTGTTTCCAGCTAGAATAAGGCGAGTGTGACTCAAGCTGTCAATTTGATTCATTCGGACCTTTAAGTTATGTATACTGAGTGATACCCTGAATAAATCAAGTCTCGTAAAAGGCTGCTTTTTAGCGAGATAAAATCGAGTTGCCATTAATTTTTGATGCGGATAATGGACCCCACTTTACATGAGGGGCTGACTGAAAAGAGATTGTCCTCTTCTTTTTTTATCGGAGTTGCAGTGGGAAATCTGGCTTCCAGTAGCACTTTTTCGTGGTATGCAATCTACAATTTTCTTCAAAATTCATTCCCTTATTTGAATAAATTTTAAATTCGTGTATTTCCTCATATCCCACATCATAAGCAAGTATAAATTTCTCTCTCGCTTAGTAGGTAAAGTCTGTCGAAGCTTTATGAATTGAGAGAACTCTTTAATAGTGCCTAAGACTAAAAGACTTCAGTTTATTACTAGTCCTTAGAGTAGATGTGTTGCAGTTTGTCACTCAATGATGGAAATTTTCGGTCAATGCACTCCTCACGCGAATAAATTAGGAGCAAAATTAAGGCAACCACTAAAACCTAAAAACTAGACTAAAACTAGATCAAGTTTTACTTCGGAAACTTTAGTTTTGGATATGAATGGCGAATTATTTTTTTTGCAAGCAAGCAGCAGTAAGCATTTTACGTATTTCTATGATTTTTTTCTTCTTGAATCCAAAATGCCTTTTGGTCGATCGTTAATGTGGGCGTATTTCAATTCTGGCATCACAAAAATCCTATGAAATGGTCGTCAAATTCATAATGGTTGAGTGCATTAAAATTTCATTGAGAAATCCCATGAAAGGACGCGACTGCATACTTCGACCACATTCGAATGTACTCATCCATAGTATTTCTACCCAATAGAATATGAAATTGCTTATGGAAGGAATGAAAAGACTTTCAATTGACAATAAGGGCAAGAACATGAACGGCTTTATCGTTTTGAGTCATTTAAAAAAAAAAAAAAAAAACAATCACGGAAGGGAAAACTACATATTTAAAGAGAGAGCGAATCATCCATTTCAGACAGCTTCGAAATACTTAACTCTCTTGAGAAATTATCACGGATTCTGATTTTCTGAAGTCAAATAATGATCAGGAATCTCATCTACACAACGTACGTGTTTGTCACTCAATGATGGAAATTTTCGGTCAATGCACTCCTCACGCGAATAAATTAGGAGCAAAATTAAGGAAACCACTAAAATCTAAAAACTAGACTAAAACTAGATCAAGTTTTAGTTCGGAAGTTTAGTTCGGAATGGAGAATTTTTTTTATAAGCAACTATGCATCAGTAAGCATTTTATGTAGTTCTATGATTTTTTTCTTCTCGAATCCGAAATTCTTTTTGGTTGATCGTTAATGTGGGCGTATTTCAATTCTGGCATCACAAAAATCCTATGAAATGGTCGTCAAATTCATAATGGTTGAGTGCATTAAAATTTCATTGAGAAATCCCATGAAAGGACGCGGCTGCATACTTCGACCACATTCGAATGTACTCATTCATAGTATTTCTACCCAATAGAATATGAAATTGCTTATGGAAGGAATGAAAAGACTACCTTTCGGTTGACAATAAGGGCAAGAACATGAACGGCTTTATCGTTTTGAGTCATTTTTCAAAAAGAAAAAAAAAACAATCACGGAAGGGAAAACTAGTAAAAGACGCACATAAGAACCCGAAAAATGAATTAAATAGGAATCCTTTGTTAGCACAAGAGAATAAATGCCTCGTTTATAAATCTAAATTTCTGAAATGGCGGTGCCTCCCCAAATCAAGTAACCAACATTCGAAAGTCACGAAGAGGACAAACGCAAAAATTGTATAAAAAAAAACTTGCAGAAGAACTCCCCCTCATCTGTGTCACTATATAATCCAAAACCTCGAACATTAAATAATGTTTTTGCAGTTCAGATTTCAAAAAGTTTAAACACCAGCGCAAAGACCGACGTGATTTCAATATGAAAATAGTTCGGCACGAAAAAAAATTATTTTTACTCCCGAAATCAAGTAACCAACATTTAGAAGTCACGAAGGGGACAAACGCAAAAAATCGTATTAAAAACTTGCAAAAGAACTCACCCTCCTTATCTGTGTGGCTATAATTCAAAACATCGACCATTAAATAATGTTTTTGTAGTTCAGATTTCAAAAAGTTTAAACACCAACACAGAAAAGACCGACGTGATTTCAGCATGCTGAAAATAGTTCGAAGCTAACAACAATTAGTTTTAAAAACCTTTTAAATTTTAACCACCCTCGAATCAGAATCGTTTTGCCCTTAAAGAAGTCTATAACTCCAACGACGCGCTTTTCACGCATGACGTGTCTGATTCCAAAAATTAAAATTATTTCTACACTATCAGTAATGAAGGAAACTGCAATGCAAAAATTCCATTTCACCTGTTGTTCTCCCACGAAAATAATTACGGAACACTTGAAGCACTCGGGCTTTTCAGTGTCCTTCACGGCAGTCGACTATCCTGAGCAGATGGATGCCGTGTACATTAGGAAAATTGTTTCATCAACTGGAGTGTCGGAAATTATGTCATTTATAATTAAGCTGTTGTTTGATCCAATTGAAATGTTCACGACTCTGGATAATGGCAGATTCGTGATTGCTTTAAATTACCTGGGGGAAATCCACTGCGAATTCCATCAACGGAATTCCGTGAGCTAGCTGTCAAACGATCTTTGTGGTACATTGAGACCCCCAGATGTGGACATCAAGAGTGTCCCTAAGTTGAATTGTCCCTAAGTCGAGTCTTGTTTTCCCATAGACTTATATAATATAATTTTTAATCGGTGTTTCATGGAAGAAATAGTCTTCAGAATTCCATGAAAACAAATTATTTGTAACTTGAATTTGATTCAGTGAATATATTTTCAACCCAATAAAAACATTTGGAGCATTGAATATTATGCTGCTGTACAGTTCATTGAAATGTTGGCATCTGTAAAAATAACATTCAAGTCACAAAGAGAGAAGGAAGTCCTTCTGTGCTATAGGTAATTTTTTTTGAATCAGCTGAATGGATGGGAAAATTATGGGGAAAGTACCAAAGAATTTTTATTGTATAGATCATAGGGTTTTGAATATCTGTTTCTTGCAATTAAGCTTAATAAAAGTCAATTTTCCTAAAAATGTTTGCCAATTTTATCATGCAATGTCCTCATGTTGAGTCGGTGTCTGTATTTTGAGCCTTTTTTATGATTTTTTTATTGAAAAATACATGTCCCTATGACGGATTGACCCCATGTCAAGGTGTCCGCATGTGGGGGTCTCACTGTATATAAATATAAAATAATTTCAAAGATGATTTCATGAATGCATGAAGATGTAACAGGATTTTCTGAAGATCTTGTGCTGAGTTCAAATAGAGCAAGCTTTTTTTTGAAAACTGGATTCCCGATGTATATGAAGGTCAAAAATTCTGCTGAGATTCTAGTCTCATAGATGAGAAAAAAAAACATTCGAGACATGGAATTGAAATTTCACTCCTTGACACAAACCAACTCAATGCACAAAAGTTTTGAGGGCGTTGCAGCTCTTCTTTCTCGTCTTCAAGCCAGCTTCTGAGAAAAGTTTTTATGCGATTTCCGAGATTTTTTTTTTTTTTTGCTCTTGCTCTTATTCTGAATCCACCGAGAGTTAAGCGTATTATTATTGCGTTTTCGAGATGCGGATTGCATTGGAAAAAGGATGGGAAGAAGGGGATACAAAGCTGCTTCCTGCGGTTGTTCGCTTGAATCGAATTCTAAACGACCACTACAAGTAGATGCTTGCAGGGAATACAAAGGAAGCTCCGAAAGGAATTCTTGGCAGAAGATAGAGACGGGAAATTCTGCGCCCGAGGTCCAACGGCGGGGGCCATTTCTTGGAAATTGTTGCAGCTTTACCCCCTGAAATCCTGTACGTTTTCTGAAGAATAAGTCTTGTATATCGACATCATTTTTGTTTCCGGTTTTCCAGCTCTTATCGAGGGATTAACTGGCATATGAAGTCTGAAATGTTTTTTAGTATCTGTGCTATTATACTTATACCGCATTATAATATTCTGAGACTGGAAACGTATAAAACTAATTTTATACCCGAGACTTCCAACCAGAATATTTTCTTTCAACATTCAAAACATGAAAGGTATGTTCAATCACTTATAATTAGAGAAACTAGAAGCTTATGACCGTAGCTGACGACAAAAGTATACATGAAAATATCGCTCTTCGGCCTTGATTGAATAAAATATTTCAATCTCTTATATCCCGCGAAGCAACATCACCATACATTTTCATTTTAAAAATCACAATCAAAACTCAACTGACGTACTAACACTGCTCCAAATCGCAGAAGACATTAAAGAGATACTCTTATACAAAGAATATTCTTCTACACGAACAATCAATAAATTTTATGAATTGCGTGTCAATGATTCAAGGTTTTAAAGAAATAGCCAAAAAAAGTTGTCAATTTTGATGCCCGAAAATCCATTCGGAGTGGATGAGGTAGACCGATAAGCTGAGAACGCAGATTCTTTTGTTCTCGAAGAGCTCTTCTGGTCAAATGGATTGATTAACTCTGCGTTATTGCATTCAAAACAAAAAACAAAAAATGAGACATCCACGAGTACGTCGAAAAGTGCTGAGTGTCTCAATCTTGCGATGCATGGAGCAGTCACGGTTAATCAATTTTCCATTCGCCTTTTGCGAATCATCAAAACGAAATAAAGTAAGAAAATGTATTGTCTTGCACGATTCATGCAGGGGTAAGGTTTTGATGTAAAATTCAAGAAATCGTGTGCCCATTATTCAATTTTGGTCAATTCAGCCATGGTCAAAAAAATTTGCCCGAAAAATTCTGTAGAATGCATGAGGTGATGCTGGGCTGTACGCAGTAACCCAAATTCATTTTATCGGATGAAAATTCTTCGGATTAAAAAGGTTGCATAACTTTTTTTTCAGTGGCACCAGAGCGAAATGGGACATCAAAGTCGAGAAATGATGAGAGCTGGGCTGTACGCAGTAACCCAAATTCATTTTATCGGATGACAATTCTTCGGATTAAAAAGGTTGCATAACTTTTTTTTCAGTGGCACCAGAGCGAAATGGGACATCAAAGTCGAGAAATGATGAGCGAGTGTTTCAATCTTGTGCTTCGCGAAGCTTCAATTTTCCAGCCCGGCGAGCTTTGCAAAACTCAAGGGTAAAAAGTATTCGATTTTAATTGGTTTTTAAAAATATACAGAATTCGTGGCTGCACAAAAAATTCAAGAAACTGAGCGTCATTAATTCACGGTATAAATGTTGCCGAAAAAAAAATTTCACATCTTGATGCCCGAGAAATTATCACATTTGTAATGCATAAATCGTCACATTGAACACTTCGTCGAATTTTGTTTTCTTTGATCAATCAAAAACTCATCTCGGATCAAAAAGGTTGTTAAGCTCTTTACATTAACGCATTTGGCAGAGGAACGAAATGGGAGATCAAGACAAGAAGTTTCTCGCGGACAGAGTCCCCAATCCTAAGACATTCCTTTCCAGACACGTTCCAGGCCTAGAAATTCTCTCTCTCTTCATACCAAGAAGAGGAAGAAGAGTACAGAACACACGATTTTTTTTGTTTTTCCTTAGTAGTTTGCCGCTATTAGGTCGGCCGCGGAGCCAGCGTCGACTACGGGGCGTGTTTTTGCGTAGGCAGTGGGCACCGAGCGTAGCGTTCCGGCGGCCTCCTTTTTTTTAAAGCAAAAACCCCAAAATATTGTAAAAATAACTAAATAATATATATATACAAAAAAAACCTCACCAACAACCACAACAACAACGCCAGAAAAAAAAGGAAAATAAAGAGAAGCCTGTCGCTTGGCTCACTTTGTCATCCTACTTTGTCCTGCCGTCGTCGTCGTCGTCCGCGTATCGGTAGCTCCTTTGGTCGAATTCTGTCCCTGATGGATGGCACAACAGGGGGGGGGGGGGAAGGGGGAGAACCAGCAGTGGCAAGTCCGAAGAACCCCCTGGGCCCCGGGAAACAGGGTCCTAATTTTACCCAGCATCAGTGTCGCATTTGCATGGAATGCGATGATGACTGGTCTCATTTCACGCATTACAATATTACGACGATTCTTTATGCTTTCTTATACAGTATCGGTCGGTTCCGGCCTCCGAACCGTGACGCGCAGCTATTTTGCATAAGCGAAGGTCGTCGTTTTCTGTATATATACACTGCGAGAAAGCCGATTAAGGAAGAAATAGGGTTCAATTTTGCCCGTGGACCATTTTCAGGAAGAAGTTTTCCCCATATAAGAAATAAAGCTTCGAAAAAAATATTGGTGAAAGCGTGAAAGCAAAAAATGTAATGTTTTCCTTCAGGAAAAATCTCAATAAGTACCTTTTTCCGAACGAAACGGCTGCCAGAAAAATGTGCCCTTCAAGCGCTGTCTGTCATCCGTCACATTCAATTTTTTCCAAGATAGTGAGCAGTCATCTTCCTCTTTATTCCCATGAATTCTGAAGAAAACTAGTTTATTATTATATCCTCCAGCAAACAGAAACCCGTTCAGTTGTCTGAAAAGTGGAAATATTGTGGCATGGTTGTCAGCATGCAGCAGTCATCTTCCTCTTTATTCCCATGAATTCTGAAGAAAACTAGTTTATTATTATATCCTCCAGCAAACAGAAACCCGTTCAGTTGTCTGAAAAGTGGAAATATTGTGGCATGGTTGTCAGCATGCCTATTATTCGAAAGCGATTGGAGTTGGGACATCCTTCACAAGAATTCGTGGGTTTATCGGAGATATCATAGCAGAATCATCTTCTGGCGTTGAATTTTTGAAAAAAAAAGCCTGCCATACACACAGAATTTCAGTTTAACCACGGTACTGTACGTAATTACGAATGGAATTCGATTTTTTTCGCGGATAGTTTCTGGTACAATAATCAGAAGACTGCAGATTTTTAATACATTGATCAACTTTCTTGTTCCATCCTGTACATGTTAACGTAAATTTGATATTCCAGCTAGTTTGAGAATGGAAATGTGTTTGAACAAATTCATGAACCCGGATTTCCGGTTCCGACTTTTGTAAGCATTCAATATTTGCTGATTGCTGTAGTTGGGTTGATTTACACTCGTAATTCGCAATGCGAAACTATGCGCTGCGATTCAACATCCATGATTTTTGAAGAACACAAATACTGTATATTACAATACAATATTCAAGACAAAGATTCAAATATAATTCATGTCATGCCTCGATTCTTTACAAGTTTTGGATTGCCTCACACGATGCTAGAATGTAAATGGGTGTTAGCAAGCAACGCAATGTGGAAACATTTTTAGATTCAAATTGTATTTCAGTAATTATTGTGTAATCTGCTTACAAACATACTGAAATCTGTCCCGGTTAAATGTTTGTTCGCTGGATTTCGTTTTTCCTGGCACAATTTCAATGTCTTTTGAAGGAATATCTTGGTGACCAATGCTTAATAACGACATTAGTCTTTGGGGTAGATTAGATGCGAATACAATCTTTGTAGGCTTGAATTTAAGTTAGCATTGTCCACTATATTTAATCTTTTGAAATCTTAGTCAAATATGACCATCAACCATATGAGAAGAAAGTTGCCAGCAGATGCTAAATCATCAAAAACATCAGAATCTTCAATATTCAACCCAAGCCCCAGTGAAAACGAGGCCTGAATATTCAAAAACCCCTTTCATGCTTCGGCAAACAATCCGACGTGTTCAGAAATCATTCGAAGAAACCGTGCCTGCTGAAGATGGCGGAACCGCAATGGCGACAGAACCAACCCCTATTGTCCCACGGAGGCTGGGAGAAATATTCCTCCGGCACTCCTTCAACATGGCGATTTCCTGAAGCATGGCCGCCGTGTGGAAAACGGCGGTATTTTCGAGGTTTTCGCAACGAAAAAAAAAAATGTGACGCGGAAAAGAAGAAAAAAAAAAGAACGTGAAAAAATTAGGGTCAGCAACTCGTTCTTTTTTTTCTTCTTCCTTCGTTTCTTCTCTCCCTCGCTCTTCTTACACCTCCGGCGGGCTTCCATCTCGAACCTCGTTGCCGGGCCCAGGTTTTATTTTCCTGGGACGACGAGCGGAATAGCAACGAGGCGGCCTTTTCTTGACCAAATCACACCCGTTACCCAAACGGATTCCCTTCCGCAAATACTGGCCTAGCGGAAGAAAAATAGAGCATATTCTTCACCTACCCCGGGACAGGCTCTTTTTCCCGGCTATTCAATTACGACATAAAGTTTCGGTCATATTTCAAATCCCTCTAAGCCTCAATCACTCATGACTCATGCTCTATTTTTTGTTGTTGTAAATGTGATGAAAACGCCTTGAAGATGGTACAGTACTGAAAATACCTTTAGGAACCAGAACAAAGCTAACTTTTTTTTCTTTCGCTGTGTCATCGTCCCTGATCAGACGACGATACCCCGTGTTTCCAATCGAGAGAACGAAAGGGACGACGAGGAGTGCAAATACTTGTGGGGTTCGAAACCCCTCTGTGCAGAATATCATCTCCTGTATAGCTGTTGTGTGGAGGGGTAAGGATAAGGGAAAAACAAGATGAAGAAAAGGCGCTTGAGAACTCTTGTCACGAAATGCCAGGATCAAGGTATAGTCAGTGCAATAAATCATGGCTACGAGAGAACACCAGAGGAGTACGAGCTCTGCGTTGCAATTTAATGGAACGCTGTGGAAAATGGCGTAGAGGCAAGTGAGCGCCAGGCACAACTGAGCGCAGTACAGTATTCCAATAATTGAGAACACCTGTGTGCAACTCAATGAGCTGACTGCCCTTTTTTTTTTTTAATCTTCATAAAAAAAATACATCGAAGGCATTCCGCCATTATTTCCTCGCTCGTTCCCCTTCGATATTCCCTGGGTGGAATAGGACTTCGATCGAATAACGACGTATTTTTATTCGGTGAATCTGGGTACACATGAAAGCTATCCATTCGAAGTTCTAGAAAGTCTCGGGGAAAGCAAAAATGTCTTATTCTCTCGCACATATCTTTCTTCCCGTCGTAATCCTTCAAGTGTGTTTTCACCCAGCAGCTGTTGAGTCCCCTGAAAGATGCGAAAGCAGCTTCAAGATCCTCTTACATCGACTGATATATGTCTCCAATGAAACCTCACTTCGAGAAAAAAAAGAAAAGAGACATGAATAAACCCAGATAATGGCAAATGTGCACTACTCCAGCTTCCTCGCAGGATAAAATTTCGCATAGCTCCCCGGCTTTTATCGAAAAAAAACTATTTGCAAGTGAATCGCAAAATACGCCCTCATGCTTCTTGAACTGCGTCAGCAGAAGCTACGAAATCAAATTCGAGAATATTTTAGACATCTTTAAAATTAAATTTCGCATGAAAAAGATGCATGGGCATACGATTGAAAAATGATCCACCGTCTGACAGCACAAGGGTTAGAAATAAAGTGGACTCAGCTCTATCAAATCTTTAAAAGGATCTTCACCGAACCTGGATTCATACATGAAAAGTAACCTTTCCTAAAAAAAAATAATAATTCAGGAGGGTTAAAAATGTGCAAATTTATTGATCTGTTTTGATCCCCTTGCATACACTGACTTCGACAGATATAAAAACTTGAATTGGTTCCTGACAAAATTGTTTTCCATCGCCCTTTTTTCCTCAACATCGCACGTGAGCAGGTGAAACCAATCGTATTTCAAATTGTATTGCTCCTAGAAATAAATTTCTACAAGAGAATCGTATACTTGAGGTCCCCTGCATTCCGTGTTTGTGAACGAAAAAAGGAATATAGATTCCCGTAAAAGTTTAATTGTATCATCGCAGTATTTTTGTCGGTTTAGAGACTTTAGACGTCTCCTAGTTTCGTTGGATAAACCGGATATCCTTCGACTCAGAAAAGAGTGTTCCTGCCATTATTGACCAATAAACTATTCATCCGTTTTCCTTTTCCGATTTTCCTCCGGGAAATTACATCTGTTCTGTCGTATTCATGCAATTATGGTCGATTTTCTGATCTCGAAGGCGCAACCGCCTTAATAAGAATAAAAAATAAAAAAGGGCGTCAGTCGACGTTTTTCATACGACATCTACGTCTTATCTTCACTTAATCCACAGAAAAAATTGAAATAGGATTTTATTACCGTGACAGAGTTTTCCTTGAAAATCAGCTGCAGATTGATGAAGAAGGCGGCCTTTCTCCATTTATTACTCCTGCGAATTGTGAAGCCGAGATTTTTGCATATACGCGCATTCAAAAGTACTTCTGCTGTCCAAAGAAAAGATTGATTACCTATATCGTCTAGTTTCACTACAGGATATTTCCCTCTTTTAATCGAAGGACTGCCTTCGGCAGAAATACCATGAAGACGACGCATTTATTTTTTGCTGATCGAATATATGTTACCGAAGATTAATGTTGACTTCAGGCAACAATTTTCATTCGACCCTTTTTTAATAACACGTCAGTAGAATCTTATAGAAATGACATTTTTGAGGCCTCGGCAATTTCATCACGAGGTTTATCAGTCCAGAAATGACGAGCTTTCCATAGCCACATTTCAGGTGCTATAATAACTTTGTTTTAGGGCGTGCTTGATACAATTTATAAACCGCAATATGTCGATTCATTGAGTAATAGCCTCCATTTGAATAATAGGGATATAATCGAACCCCTTCTCTGTATTTCAAATGGATTTTCAAAAGAAATGAATCAACTTCCATTGTCCATGTTTTTTGACATGAAATAAATGAAGGTCGTGAAGAAACCCTAACTTGAAAAAGAGCACATGCTAGTAAATATTTTATTTATTTCGTGAATAAAACCTGAAATTTATTCTTGTCATGCCTCGCAGGAAGCATAATTATTAAATCTTGAGAACCTTTATTTCGAATCTAATACAATAGGATTTAAATTCTAATTTGAATTCCATTCACGAGACATCGCTGCCTGGCAAGAAATGCAATATTTTTCGATCATTTGGTCATTTTTCATCAATTCTTTGAAAAAATATATCGTTTGCCGAATAAAATCTGAGGAATCTCTACGACGATGATAACATTATCCCGACGCGCAAGTGAATTGAAATTGCTAAATTCCGCTGCCAAGTATGAAGGACTTTATCGCGTGTGTTTGTGTTTACTGTGTGTTTTATTCTTTTAAAGCCCGTTATTTCCCCAAATGTTTCTTTTCCTCGGAGCGAGAAGAATTGCGGGTCGAAGCGACGACGATGATCACGGAAAGGCGCAATTAGCCGCGTTTATCGGTTCTCCTTCTAGCTCAGACCGTTGTACTATAGTTCTAGAAACACGCGATTTCTACATGTATCCATGTGCTATAGGGTCAGTGTGGTTGAGACATGATGTTGGGGAAGAAGAAGATATCAGGATTGGTCTTATTCTTAACCCCGAAAAACGATAATCTCTTGCGTTGTGAAGCATGTGGCTAGAAAGCAACACTTAGCTATAGGGTCAGTGTGGTTGAGACATGATGTTGGGGAAGAAGAAGATATCAGGATTGGTCTTATTCTTAACCCCGAAAAACGATAATCTCTTGCGTTGTGAAGCATGTGGCTAGAAAGCAACACTTGACGGGTTTAGAATATATCTGGGAAGATTACGCCACAGTTGCTTCTGGAAATTAATTCCTTAGCTTGGCTTTTCAGACATAAGTTATTGAGAATCAATGAAACGATATTCTTTTTAGTTTTTTGTAAATCTTGGAAGATTCCGAATAACTAATCATGCTAGTTTCAAAATAAATCCTACAAATAAGAGAACAGGGATCCAGAGTCATTCGAAATTTGATTTCAAACAAAAAATAATTTATGATTTTGACCATGCTGTTTGCAGACAGGTATGTCATTTATGAATTCACTCATGCTTTCTTTCTTCGTTATTTCAAAGGACGCATTCTCTTGATTTTTTTTCTTCAAGAATGCGATTCTTCGCGACTCTAACTTTTCAAGTATTCTGCTGAACACTTATCTTCAATTTATTAGATTATTTAGATTGGAATTTGGATAATTCATTCTGGTTTATATTTTTCGGAAAGCAGGTAACTCCTAGTTTCAAAACCTTCACCAGCTTTCCCAATATAAATAACAGGGTTAAAAATTGGAAAATAATTTCAAAAAAAGCAGAACAGACAATGTATTATTTGAAGCATGAAGACTCCTCTATATATAGGCATCTTGAAAACGCTATTCCTTCGAGAATTCTGAAAATGATAGCAATATCACCTCAGGTCATTGTTAAGATGAGTTTTCTATCCGCAGAGGGGTAATTTTCCTGATTAGATTTGGGATTGATGCAGTTAATTTGAGAAACCAATTCTTTATTCGAGGGCAGGGAAGTTCAATGCTGCTTGAAATATGCATTGAAATATCGGAGCACTGCTTCGTAATTCACGTCGACATATATACTTATATGCACACGTTTGGTTGACAAAAAAGACTTTCTGACCTTCACGATCACATTCTTGGAAGATTCCAAAATATTTCGCATTGTACAGTACATGTCCAGCGAAATATCCGAAAATAGACGAAATCTCTTGCTTTTTGCATTGTCACTTATTTTCCACTGGAGCCTGAAATTGCGTGCTCTCGCAGGTCGCGTTTTTCTCAGAAAACCCCGCAAAATGCAGTGGGTATATTTCTACCTCATGACACCCAAGAGGATGAAAGATCATTTCTGAAAGCGAAACCTGCACTTCAAGAACGCTCAAAGCTCGCATTCCGATCGTCAAGACAGGATCATGACGATATATTTTCTCTGGATTGCTTCGTCAGGTTTATGATGTTGCCTTTTTTTCCCCAGTGGATTTATATATTTTTTCTCTCCAAACGATTGCATTCCGTTGGCATCACGGATCGATCAACTATTGCCTCAGCAACAAACAAAACAAAACAAAGAAAAAACTAAGGAAGAAAATTCATATTGGAAAGGAGTTCATTATTATTATGCTAGTATTTGTTGTTGATGAAGTGATGACACACGTTCACGGGGGTTTAAAACGACGTCTTTCGCAGGAAAATCTAAAATGTCGACACAATTCTTCGTATATTTTCTCTGGATTGCTTCGTCAGGTTTATGATGTTGCCTTTTTCCCAGTAGATTTATGTATTTTTTTCTCTCCAAGCGAATGCATTCCGTTGGCATCACGGATCGATCAATTATTGCCTCACGTTATTAGCTTTGTTTTGTTTCTTTTGCTTCCTTGTCTTTAAATAAAAACTTTTGTGAAGTATAATACGAAATCATAAACAATTACTGTGTGCAAGTGCCCCCAAATTTTGCTACACTACTCGCTGTAAAATCTATCATCTCGACACAATTCCTCGTATATTTTCTCTGGATTGATTCGTCAGGTGTATGATGTTGCCTTTTTACCAGTAGATTTATATATATTTTTTCTCTCCAAGCGAATGCATTCCGTTGGCATCACGGATCGATCAACTATTGCCTCACGTTATTAGCTTTGTTTTGTTTCTTTTGCTTCCTTGTCTTTAAATAAAAACTTTTGTGAAGTATAATACGAAATCATAAACAATTACTGTGTGCAAGTGCCCCCAAATTTTGCTACACTACTCGCTGGAAAATCTACCATCTCGGCACAATTCCTCGTATATTTTCGCTGGATTTCTTCGTCAAGTTTATGATGTTGCCGTTTTCCCCCAGTAGATTTATATATTTTTTCTCTCCGTACGAATGCATTCCGTTGGCATCACGGATCGATCAACTATTGCCTCATAGCAATAATCAAAACAAAACAAAGAAAACGAAGGAAGAAAATTCATACTAGAAAAGACTTCATTATCATGCTTTAGTATTTATTGATGACACACGTTCACGTGGGTTTAAAACGACGTCTCTCGCAGGAAAATCTACCATCTCGGCACAATTCCTCGAAAACCTTCAGTTCCCTGAATATATCCGGCAGCAACAGCAGCAGAAAATAACTTTCCTCCATCACCCGATCGCCCTGGAACGTGAGAACGTTTGTCTCAGTATATATATAGACCAGGGCTTTTCAACCTTTTTCAGGCGCGTACCCCTTTTCACCCTCAGGAACAGGCATGTACCCCTAGTGAGTTAATATGTAGGTGTAAGTCATAGAATAAGCCATGTCTTTGGAATTGTAATTGAAAATTCTAATCTCATTCAAAATCAAATTTAATCCCTTACTTTTTAAATTAATAATCATCTACTTTAATAAATGTGGTTATATACTCTTGATGAGAAATTTCAGACATTCTGGATCCAGAAAAACAACTAATCACAATTCATTTTGATAAAAAATTATCTTAATTTTTGTTGGAATATTAAATTGGCATAATTTCAGGAGAAATCTGAAGATTTCCATGAATTTTAGGTAATTTCAAAAATCAAAATTAGAAATTTCTAGCCTGAAATATTGGCATCAAAATATAATTTGTTTTCTTTTCATATGCAAAAAATGGTGTATTTTGAGTTACCCAGAAAGCTGCATGGCAAGCCTGAAGAACAAATTTTCAATTTTTACCAAAGCACATATAGATCCTTATAAGTCTTAAACACCTATTAGAAAACCCGAAGGTCTTTCTAACAGGTGTTTAAAACTAGTGGTCAGACCACGTAGGGGTAAATGGAACTACGTAGTGAATAAGGCCTAAAAATTTCCACAATTTTTAAGGAAAACAATGAGAGGAGAAAAGATTTAATCCTTTAGTAATAAAGTTACGTCATTTTAAAGGTATGATGTCAACACCGTTACTCACCCAAGTCGGTTGTTTTGAACTTTAAGTCCTTTTTTAGTTCGGTGTCTTAAAGGACCAGCAGTGATTAGGCTTATTGACATATGCAAACCACAAAGTTGTCTGTAGTATTGGCACCAAAAAATGCAGCAGAACTGCAAAAATGTCCTCCCAGATGAATTTAAAAAACTGCTGGGAATTTTTTTACATGAATTTTGAACTATAGCCATCAAGAACCAACACTCATACTCAAAATGTCCAATTTAATCCTTGCGTGGAGGCAGCCTCCTTTCCATCCCAGGGCAAAGTTGGACATTTTCCCCTTGGGCCTGCATACCATTTTTGCACAAGGTTATGCAACCCCTGCCAGGTGGGGAAGGGCAGAGGTGGATTTTTTCTGGAGATAAAGAAATGCTGGGAAAGTCCTAAGTCAGACTTTTTCCATATTGACCTCTAAGCTTGGCTCCTTGCTTTCAAGCTTAAATTTAATCTTTGAATGGGGGAGCAACACAAGGCCAGGGGAAAAAAGGGTGCCTTGAAGATTCCTTTTTTTCATTTCCAAGTGAAATTTTTCTGTAGGGAATTTTAAAAATGCCAGGATTTTTCCTGACTTTGCCCTTCACACTCTGTCATGGTTTTTTTAAACCGGTAAAAACTCACGTCGGTTTTAGACGTTTTTTCCAGGTTGAAACGACGTCTTCCCAATTTCCCCCTCTGGTCCCTTTTGCATACGTACGGTGAGAAAGGGAACCTACCTACCTTGGAAACGACGGATATTGGGGACTGTGGGGAACCTATCCAATGTTCAGGTCACCCAAATTAGCAGTATATGGCATTTTACTTCCACCATCCAAGCAATTTTTGGATTCCCTGGCAACTTACAGAGGTCAACAAGTCACTCATCAACAACTTGCTGAAGGCAAAAAGTCCCACCTTTCATTGTATTTTTTTTTAATTTGGCATAGGAAAATGTGTAATTCTTTGCTTACATTCCCCTCACTCCAACACTAATTGTATTGTATTTTTGTCTTAATTTTCATATCTGCAAAACAGTGCTTCCATTCTTCTCAACAGATCAACAGTGTGCCATTTTTTCTGAAAAACATGAAACTTTTCTTTAAAAAAAATCTTGGATTAAAAGAAAGGGAGTGCAATTGTGCATCTTCTCTGCAATGGGAAACCTCCTTTTTGAGTTGTAAAGTTAATAATTAGGGAGTGACACGAAAAGTTAAAAACTTAATAAGGGACTTTATAGTACGACTACTAAGTACAGACGGGAAAGAAATTTAACTTCTTGACAAAAGTTTAGATGTTCTTCAGAATATGAAAAGGACACTGGTAAACTTTTCATCTGCTGAACAGAAAACAGGCACAATTTTTTTTATGTAAAAGAGAAACCCAAAAATACAGTGCACATAATTTAAAAAAAGGCAATCTGGGCAGAATAAATCACATTTCCCAGGGCTACAACTTTATGAGAATGGAAATGATTTTAAAAATTTCGAGTTGTCATCTTTGGGAAGTTGTTCCTGACTATGCTGAGTGAGGTGGCCCATGACTTTTTTTTTTTTTTTTGTGGACAGTGGGCGCGTACCCCTTGGCAAGCACTCGCGTACCCCCTGGGGTACGCGTACCACCGGTTGAAAAGCCCTGGAGTAGAGTACAGTACAGCACAGTATATTGGTCTGTATACATATAGAGTATACTGTACGGCAGAGTACTGTTGGTTCAAGATGCCCTCGTTTGTTAGTTTCCCTGTTTTCTCTGCATTTTGCTTTTGACAAGCAGTACTACAGTAAATATAGAACAACAATAAGTACAGAGATATGAATGTATATGCGTGCTACTGAGGTGATGAGAAACGCAAGAGAAAAAATAACAATAATACTGTAATAATAATAATAATTCAGTAATTCAGTATTTTCCATGACCCGCTATACATGAAAAAGTAGTGTGTGTGTGTGTGTGTGTTGCGGGGGAAGAAAGAAAGAAGGCGGTGCTGGATGTGATAATACTGTAATACTAATAACAAATAGGGTTGGAACACCCCTTTATTGTATCCTTCAGCAGGAGCGCGACGTATGGCAAGAGCAAAAGAAAATCCTGTGTGATGCACTATATTATATGATATGAAAATTTTGTTTGACTGTAGTATGACGTAATAATTAATTCTTGACAATGCTATTAATTTCATTTCTTCATGAAAATTTACTTTTATGTTTTATGAGATGAATATCAGCTTCTTTGAATTACTGATCTGCCTATAGTAGGGAAAGCGTTTCTTTGTCACTTTGATTATATTTTCTAGAAATGCTTCCAATTGGGTAACATTAAATGTTTTCAAGGTGGCATGAGAATTTCTAGATGTTTATTCTTGCTTTGCATAGAGGTCACTTGAATAGTGAAGGTTTGTGCTCCACATTATCCATGTATCATGATGAAAATGTTACTTTTAGGAAAGAATTCTGCAAAAATGCTCTATGCGCTTGTCAAGAGGCAATACCGATTGAATATGGTGTCTTGAATCTATGTACACATGGCTTTAGTTGTGTAATAGATGAATGGAATTTTCCAGATGAGCATGAAGGCAGATATGCAACATCAGAGACAGCAGATGGGGGAGCCTAATGTTGGCTTTCTTTGCTTGAAGTATTTTTGTATGCCATCAATATTCAAACAAGGTTGACATTATCTTGATGTTAATGTCCAATTTCTTCAGAATATTCACTGAAAATGTTTGATTTGTATGATAAATCACAGGAAAGAATTGAATACAGTAAAATCTCGTTATAACAAACTTTTGGGGACCACAGAAAAAGTTTGTTATAACGGATAATTTGTTGTATTATCAAAAAAATGACTGGAAAATTTTTTTTCAGCTCAGATCTGCATATATTCTGAATCAGGCTTGTCTTTAAGTTTAAGAACTCAAATGATTGATTGAAAAAATCAGTGATTTTCTTCTGAACAAAAATCGTATTCACTGTTGCTGATTTTTTTCAGCTCAGATCTGCATATATTCTGAATCAGGCTTGTCTTTAAGTTTAAGAACTCAAATGATTGATTGAAAAAATCAGTGATTTTCTTCTGAACAAAAATCGTATTCACTGTTGCTGGCAATGCATCCTCAGGTTTTTTTCAGTAGATCATATTTTTCATCCCTTGCAATGTCAGAGCATGAGGAAAAAATTTAATTGACCAGACACAAGCAATCATTTCAATTGATTGATTGATGTCAATGTCAGTATCATTTTTGTCACATGCAATGTTTACAAGAATTTTCTTTAAAATATTTTCCCTGTAATGATGAACATTTACAGTTTGTATTATGCCCAGGTCCAGAGGCTGAAAAAATGCAGTGCAGTTTGGTGGCAGATACTCAACTTGCACATTATCTTGGCAAGGAACAATAGTGCGGACAGAGCAGTTGTCCCAAACAAGCAAGATTTTCCTATTTTAATTTGCATGTCCTTGTTGACCTGCTTCAGCAATTTAACAAAAAATGCAGTGTTCATCAAGTCAAACTTGTACATTCTTGAAACAAGGTAGTTTTGCTTATTTTCCAATGATGAGTGGACTGGTTCAGTCTCTGCTCTAGAGCAGGGCTTTTCAACCGGTGGTACGCGTACCCCAAGGGGTACGCGAGTGCTTGCCAGGGGGTACGCCAACCACTGTTGACCAAAAAATAAAAATAAAAATCCTAGGCGTTCTGACCAGAAGGGTGGAGGTAAAAATTGCTTGAGTGTCTGGTTGCTATCCTAGGTTCCCACTTTTTAAAATTTTTGCCAGCCCTCCCTTCCTTCCTGCCTCTTACCTCCCTCCCACAGAGCCCCAGAGAGGCCTGCAGGTGGGTTACATTTCCCATTGTCTGGAATTTAAAAATTTGTCAAAAATTCAATTTGAACTCAATTTTCAAATTTCTTCGATTTTTGAAGGTGCACAAATGTTTTCTGAATCTTTGTTTTTGAAATTTTGAAAAAGCTTCAAAATTGAGTGAAATATGACAAATGCAAAACATTTTTGAAAATCAATTCAAAATTGGGAAAAATTGTTTTACATTTCAATTTTCAGCTAATTCATTTTACAAAATTTGTCATAATTTAAAAATTCCTAAAATTTTAAACATTTATTGTGCATCTAGCCCTGCAAGAAATTTTGAAATAAAGCAAATTTTAAAGAAACTATAGTGAGCTAAAGAGAAATTTTTGAATTTTTGTGTTGTGTTTCTCAAAATTCAAAAATTTGCTCAACATTCAATATTCAACCAAACTAAGTTTTAAAACTTTTATTACAAAATAGTGAGCTAAAGAGAAATTTTTGAATTTTTGTGTTGTGTTTCTCAAAATTCAAAAATTTGCTAAACATTCAATATTCAACCAAACTAAGTTTTAAAACTTTTATTACAAACATCATGGTGTTTGCCACATTTAATTTTGTTTACATTTTCAAAAAGGTTGCAAATTGATGGATTGACAATGAAAAACTCAAAACTTTTTTCAAAATCAGGAGAAAATTGAAAAAAATCTTTTCCACATTTTTATTTTCAACTGATTCAACTTCCCACATTCTCCTCATTAAAAAATATATACATTTTTAAAACTTTAGTGTGCATCTAACCCTGCAATAAACTTTTAAATTGATCAAATTTTAAAGAAATTACAGTGAGCTAAATTTAAACATTTCAATTTTTGCATCCCAATTTTGAAAAAATATATACATTTTTAAAACTTTAGTGTGCATCTAACCCTGCAATAAACTTTGAAATTGATCAAATTTTAAAGAAATTACAGTGAGCTAAATTTAAACATTTCAATTTTTGCATCCCAATTTTGACATTTTAAAAATTTACAAAAATGGTTTTATGGCAAAAAACTTCAAAATTGAAAGAAGGTAAGATGGGTGGTAAAGGGTTCCATGTTTCTTAGTTTAAACTCTACAAAATATCAAGGATTGACAGAGTTATGATGAAAAACACAAAACTTTTTCAAAAATTGAGTCTCCCAGAAACATTATTGTCACGGGTCGAACAGATGTTGCCCGCTGACACGCCGCTTTTCTCAGGACGACTAGATGTCGCCCGAGTCAGAGGAACAAACAGGAGAAGAAAAATTTGACGCGGCGTACAAAAACGCCACGTCGTCACAAGATTCGAGAAAAAGAAATCCATCTTCTTCTAGAAGATGATTATATAAACAATTATGAAACAAATATTCTGAACAAATACAAAAACAAGATTCCAAGGAAAACCAGCCTTGGAGATATTGATCTCCAGGGCCTATTCAACTGGTGAATCAGCCCTGGTGATCAAAAGAATGATGAGGAATTCTGTGTGCTGAATCAGCAGATACACAAACAAATATTCTGAACAAGCACAAAAAACAAGATTCCAAGGAAAACCAGCCTTGGAGATATTGATCTCCAGGGCCTATTCAACTGGTGAATCAGCCCTGGTGATCAAAAGAATGATGAGGAATTCTGTGTGCTGAATCAGCAGATACACATCAGTGGAAAGCCTGGAATAAACTTTCCACTAATGAGGACCTGCAGCTATATAATTGGGAGAAGTCCTCGTCGGTCAATTACAGGTTGGAGACTACTCTTTCCTCGATGAAAAACACACACTTTAGTAACACTTAGATTTTTGTGAACAGTAACGACTCAGAAGTTCTCTGACTATGAGTGTGTTTGTTGCTGATTATATTTGAACATTGTTTGAAACTGAAGAACATATAAACCAGATACACATCAGTGGAAAGCCTGGAATAAACTTTCCACTAATGAGGACCTGCAGCTATATAAAACCCTCTTCAGGAGCAGCCAGTCAATGTCCAACCTCTGATGAGAAAGGAGCTACTTTTTGTGTGAAATCATTGTGAATCTAAAAATACTTGTCATTGCTGAGTCTTCAAGAGACTGATACTCACTGTTTGTTGCTGATTATATTTGAACATTGTTTGAAACTGAAGAACATATAAACCGACGATTGAGGTACTGACCTCAGGCCGCAAACGGCCGATTGTGCTCACTCTTTTATTTCACTAGAAGGGTGAAACTTCAATCTTTGTCAGAGAGGCTTATGAGCCCCTGACAAAAGTGGTGGCCAGTAAAAAATCGAAACAAAAAGATCAGAGTACAGGACTGTGTAAAAGTCTTGGAAAAATCTTGATAAAAACCTTGGTGAAAAAATCGAAACAAAAAAATCAGAGTACAGGACTGTGCAAAGGTCTTGGAAAAATCTCGCAAAAACCTTGGAAAACAACATCCAAACAATTTTCAATCAAAAAATTTTTTTTCTAAACAATTCTCAACAAAACAAATTGAAGTGTGTGAAGTGCATCTAAAAACATTACGATGCCTTGCGGAAAATCAGCTGTATCCGCCAGTGCTTCTTTCACTCGTACGCGGACGAGCAAGCCTCCGTCTTGCTACGGTGAAACTCCCAGTGCATTAAACAGTGATGTAATTGGTGAAATCCCAGTACAAACAGTGCTAGGGGGTGATGTTTTACCACCCCCGGAAAATACGGCAAATGTGCCAAATTCAAACCAAACAACAGTACAACCGAGCATTTGACGACCCGGCAGACCGCCGCGGCAACCTGTCCTAGCGCTCCCAAACCCGTCACCACCACCTTCAGTGACGGGCATCTCAACTACAAGTACGTTAACGCATTTTGATCCAAACCCCACAATCCAACAGGTGGTGATCCTCGCACACGCTACGTACTTGTGTGACGAGGCGTACAAACAGCACCTTAGTGCAGATACATTTCAAACATTTG
>CAJPEX010002511.1:0-38705 GCA_905338405.1 Notodromas monacha
GACTCTAATTCTCAGAGGCACTCCTTTCCTGGTTCCAGTTTTCATGGCGTAGAATTGCATAGTCACGAGCTAACGGATACTTCCCACTTCACATAAATCGCCGGTTATCTTCGTAACTATTCCGATACATAAAGCAGACGGAAATGGAATTCTGAATTCCAATGATATTTTCCAGCAACTTCTCACGTTATCGGCTGTCAAAACGCTTACGTCAGCAGACGGACAGCCGAAGAATGAAACATGCTTTTGGAATGATCTTCCGGTTGGAAACACCGAAAATCGGGCACCCGTGCAACACATACCGGGTATTTCACGCCCCGGTAAACTCCGAAGCAAACATTTTCGACCCCATCGGGTTCTCTCACCTTGCTTGCAGCTTTTTCCGAAATTCCTCCCAATAGAAAAAAAAATAAATACCTCTACGAAAAAAGTCATAAAAAGCAAGATTACGAAAAAGAAGAAGAAAGAAAGCTGTGGAACCGTGACGCGTGTTTGCTCGTGGTTCGCGTGAACCGGTCACATGAAGACGAAAAAGAAGTTATGTTTACTTTCCGTGTGCCGAAATGCATGAATAAACGATGGAAAACTTGTGGGTGACGAAACACGCGCTCATATCTGGTCAAGCAACGCGTTGAAACGTAATCGAAACGTCATTTCTCTTTCGTGGGTTCGAAAAAATAAAACAAAATAAATAAAATATGCCCATTCTGACGCCCACGTATAGAGGGATTATTTCGGCGCAAGACAACTCGTCGCCGCGGAGACAATTGGGTGCGGAGACGTCAGCGTTTCGACGCGAGTTCAATTTTTGGACGTGTCACTAACCGGATACAAAATAATTAGTTTCGACCCAAAATAGTCCAATTAACCATGAACAAATCACAATAATCAGTCCGAAAAGACACTGCTGGTGATCCCATACAAAATTATATAGATTGCTATAAATATACATTTTCTTTCACTCCTGTCCCTTTATTCTCCTTTGCTGCAAATAATTCTTCGCAGGAAGAATTTATATCAAAATGCGCAAACCATAAAAATGCTCCGTTTAATTTGGTAATTTATAAAGAGAGAGAGTTCTTGTTCCACATTCTGCAGCTTTTTCAGTTTGACAATTTCGTAAAAATATCACAGCTAGCTTGACTGTGATTTATCTCTTCAATCATTTGACGTCAACAAGATTTTTTTTGCAATTCGTGATGATGGCCTCAGTTCCTTGATTGTTAGAATTACCGTAATTTGTAGCTCGGGGAGCTGGGAAAACAGAAGAAATTTGCATAGAATGAAACGAAGGCTGTTTTGCATTTATTCCGTGATGCACTGAATTTACACGTCCCGTATTCTTGATGAAGAATAATATTTTATAATGCTTTCTTTATGCTTGTTACAAAACAAAATTGAACCATTTTCCGTACTACTGTCCCAAGAAAACCCGGGTTGCGGGATTTCAACTGCAAAACTCGTCGGAGCTTGAGGCCAGATTCCACGCCAATTAGTTTCATTTCCTGTTCATGCAAATTAATCTCGTGTTTTCTGTACTGCANCATTTTCCGTACTACTGTCCCAAGAAAACCCGGGTTGCGGGATTTCAACTGCAAAACTCGTCGGAGCTTGAGGCCAGATTCCACGCCAATTAGTTTCATTTCCTGTTCATGCAAATTAATCTCGTGTTTTCTGCACTGCATGCATAAGACTTGGATCGTTGCTAAAATATTTGAAATACCGACGACGAATAAATTCCTAAACGGATATTACTTCTTACTTCATGAGCCACAGTAAATTGATGACCTTTTTCAAGTAAATGCCGCATACGTATCAAAAGACAACACTGTAAATAAGGTGCGGCCAGTGCCGATTCCTCGAGAAAACGTTTGGCCTTTTGTGGAGATTCGAAGTACTGTATTTTTTCTGAACAACTTAAGCTTTGGTTTATTTTTCCATCCCACGAAATTTTTGTGAGACGCATTGGAATTCTGCTGTGGTCGGCGTCAATTGCAATTGTTCTTGAGGGACAAGATCCCGAAGAAATCTCAGAGAATAATTTCTCTGTCTGAATTTCTTCTTATAGAGTTTAACCGCAAGGTCAAATGCACAAATGCATAATTTTTCGTATCACAGTCGCACTCAAGACTGCTGACGTTTACAGTAATTTTTATGCAGGAAATTCTAAAGGTTACGAATTACACTGAATTTAAAACAGGAATGTTACACATTTTCTGCGCAAAGACTTAAACTTGAAATATTTACGATTCGATTATGTCTCACTGCTGGAGCCACTGCAAAAAATTCCTTTCAAAAAAAATTTGGACTAATTCATTATGTGGATCTAAAAACTGGAGTGCTTTTATTTGTTGGAGCCGATTTTTGGTTAAAAGAAGATGTTCGGAATCGAGATAAATGAAAAACATTATATTGCTTGAATCGGGTCTCAAGTGTTTTATGTGTTTTAAAAAAATGAAAAATAATAAAGGTAAAAGCAAATGTGGCTTCAGCTATGAAATCAGAGATCCTATGGTTTCCAAAGAAATTTATTATTCTACGATGCCCATTTAAAAAAGAAGTTGCAACTGTTCTGTAATCCTGCTTTTGATCATTTGAAGTATAGCCATTTTTGATACATGGTGTAAAGAGTAATCGGTCAATTTGAACCAAGAAACTCTTTTTTCGAATAAAGATTTCAATTTTCCGCCAATGTGTGAGAACTTTTTCAAAGTCGTTTTTGAAAGAGAGCCAAAGAACGAAGGATTTCTATAAACTTTGCTTCAAAAACCCCCTGAATATCGAAGGAGCTCGTCAAAATTTCACGAGTCCTTCCATGGGAACCAAAAAATATCAGTTTTTTTGGTATCCAAAAGGCGTTTATAGAGTACGGAAGGGAGTGTCATTTCAGCCATTTAAGTTTGAAGGCCCAAGCTAAACTCCAGCGACATAGAAGAAAGGAAATCGTTTCGCTATAACTGCCAAGTACTGTTCTTGCCTAGTAATTTGTAGTTCCTAGACTCGGAAAACAGAGGGACGATTTCAAACACACACACAAAAAAAAAGTAATTGACGCGTTGCTACACCGAAAAATCCTTGCCGCGGGGCGTCACAACTGGAGGCCGGGGCGCGGGGAGATGAATGAAATTGAAACTGAACCCGAAACCTGCGAACCCGGGGCGTGGTCCCTGCGTGGGTTCCCTCGTATATCACGGCGGATAACGTGACCCATTAATGCGCAGCATTTTGTTTCATTCTCCGTCTTGCTCTCCTTTTTTTCCTTCCCGTTTTAACACTCGACTCGACCGAAAAGGCGGATGTTCAAGTGCATGTGGTGTATCAACGTCTGATGGACGCCGCTCACGCATTCGTTAATCAATTTGTGTCTGTGCCTTCCGCGAGTTTCAAGGAATCATTTTCTTTTTTTTGTATTCAAAATGTGTTTTTCAGAAAGAAAAAGTACGTGCTTTTCATTCCGAGGGACTGTGAATATCAAAAAGACTTCGGAAAGGTTAGTCACTAGCTTCACTACTCACGAAATGTTTCGGACAGTCAACTGAATACGCGAGACACCTTTCAAACATTTTGTGGGACCTTCTAAGCGTTCTTCAGTGTCAAAAATGACATACTGTAACTTCTTACACTCAAACGTGTTTCTGAACAAAAACATGCGAAAATTTCAATTTAAAATGCCTATATAAAATGTACACAGGACCCCCAATATGAATCTCTAGCGTTTCTGATTCTAACGCGAAACGAAAGTGAGATAAACTCAGGCAGTCAGGCTAAATCAACGGTCATCAAATAAAAATTTAAAAAATATTTCATTCTTTGGTCATAATTAGGTATAAAAAAAATCCGACAGTTGCGGGAAACTGAGATTTACTGGAAAGAAAAATCACGAAATCTTGAAAACAAAAACCGACTCGCACATGATTCTTCCTTTATTCAGCTTGCCAAATTTTACAAAGTACTCATTTCTGAGAATGACCTTATGTGGCCCAAAGATTCCGAGGTCGACTTTCGGATTTTGAAATTTATGACTGCATAATTTCACTTCCGGACCACCACGTATATATTGGAAGTTTGATGAAGCTGATTGAAGCCTAGGAAAACGTGGATTTCCGGTATCACATGATTCTCGACTCTTGAACGAATTAAGTTCGTGTGTGGTCATTCATCAGGCATTTATTTTCTACTTATTCATGGCCTTATTTTTGGCATAAGAAATATAACCCTCATTTTGAACATTGCTGTTTCAACGGGTCCTTGGTTTTCGTGAATATTTTTAATACCAAGACTGAACACAAGTTTTTTATTTCTTCCATTTTTTGCGTGACGTAGAGGATTGGAATGTGATACACACACACAAAAATATGAAGAAATTTTATTTATGAACAGATTTCCAAGGTTTATTTTGTGACAGCTTTCATTCCGTAAAATTTTCTCACACTTTATTATAGATACAGTACACATATCGCCAAGAAGTCGGACAAGTTTCAACAGAAATACATGTTTCACATGGTTGAACTGACGGCGTTAACGGGATCGAAAAAATTCACGTTACACAAGGATCACGAATTGTTCAGCCAAGTCGAAAAAAAGTTTTGACGCATGTTCCATCGCTCCAATTTACCGTTGGATCTCAAGAGTTTTTTTTCAATAGTTATTTCATTTATGTTGCTCTTTTCATTCATATCATTGATTCGGAAATGTCCGAAAACAAACCCGAATGTTCTATAGAACGCGTGGAAAATGTGACTTACAAAAGTTACATGCATTAGGAATTCTTGTTTTCTCTCCAGATGAAGGATTGCTCCAAAGTCACGTGAAAACATTCAATATGAAGCTCACTTATCCATCATCAGGCAACTCATGAAAACGAAAAAAAAACCTGATATCCTCTTCTGAAGAATGCAAAATAAAATGAAATTTGCATTTACGAATCTGATTTTTGCACCGGAAGGGATTCTTAAAAGAAAGCACTCATTGAAAAGAAACGTCTTGGGTGGTCAATGATAGTTATGCCAAAAAGCCCTCCGAATTGTTAAAAATTTCTCAGACATGGAAGTCTCACATTCTATGACTGTTCATTGGTGGTTTTGACAATTTCTGGGTGGAAATCATTGCGACAATCATTGTTGTGAAGAAAAATATTGTACTGCACCATTAAATTGAGCCCAGTTAGCTAAAAATTGTATCATTGTGAGTTTTTCCACACCTGGGGCAGCTGAAACAAAAACAAAATCAGCTTGAATTGGAGCATCATCACAAACACCTGAAACAATGTAGTGTAGTATTTTCTCCATTTTTTGTATGATGCTTGACATATTTTATTGTGACGTGTTTTAAAAATAATAATGGTCGACTCTTTCTAAAAATAAATGCAGGAGACCAGAAAAACATTCGTTGTAGAGAGACGTGGAGAACCCTTTTACAAGGAGTAAAAAATCCAATATGGAACAAAAGTAAACGTCATACAGAGAACATCATGGTAGACAAGAACTCTGTAGATCTACCTGATGTATACGAGGTATGATTGGAATGTGTTCTTTGATAATCAACCAAGGAACAAATAAAAGTGATGACCGGACTCAATCTGCGTGAATATGCAAATTTGCTACCGAGACTCGCACGATTTTTGAAACACCCCTCGTACCTATTAAACATGCTGATATTATGCAATATCCAATGAAAAGCATTTTCCTCGAGGTCCACCTGGGTCTCCTTTTCTCTATAAAATTCCCGGATGAACAGAGATCTGAATGTGAGGTCAGTGAGTGCCCCGCTGGTGTAATGATTGACCGCTGTAAAAAGCGGGAAAGGGATTGATCGTTTCCAATCGGTGTCTCGGGACTCAATATGCTGCTGGGCAACCGATAGTTGTAAGTCTCTCGATCGCTAAATATTCCTTTTTTTTCCTTTGATCTCTTCTAAAAAGAAAAACATCGAGTTACAAAATTTTGATCAAGGCCTCACGTTTTCTATTCGAGGCCGGTGCGGTTATAAAAACGGTTCGCGCCAGCAAATGTTTTTCCATCACGCGCGGGGCTCATTAAGATCGAGGAAACATTCTTCGGCTTTCAATTGAACACTACTAAAGAAGTGGCCTGAGGTGTTGTGGCATTTCTGAGAACGATGTAGAAAAAAAAGCAAGGTACACTAATGCTTCAAATGCCGAGTGAAATATGCGGCGAATTAGGCAATATATATGAGCGGAAAACGTGCGTCAAACCGAGACTCCATTAAAAATCTCCGTTCAATTTTTCCTCCGGTCATGAAATTATCTATTTATTGGGGTAAATCGTATTTTTGTAATAAAAACCTCGTTATCTCAAGGAATTATCTTCAATCATTTGAGAGATTTTCGATTATATTAGCATAAGTGGAGCTTTCCGAATGATTTGAAAATGAACCCGAACCCGATTCACCTCCGGCGATAATATTTGAAGCGTTGGGCTTAAACTTGAGAAATTCTTACTCCACTAAAAGTGATTTCACGGAATATATATATGCGGAATATAGGGATTTATATTTACTTCACCTCTGGATTACCTTCACAAAACCATGGGAATGTTCACACCGTAAACTAATTTAGGATTTTATCCCAAAGATAAAACTACGTTCTTGATTTCCCAACCACAGTCTGGTTTTCGGGAAACATCCAAGAGTCATGGCCGATTTCATGAAGACGGTAAAAAAAAGTAATTAGCACCCTACCTCGTTTCGCGAGAGATAAAAACAGGATTTGGGTGCTCGAATTGCAATTATTACAAGCTCTTTTTGCGCCAAAGTGACGATAAATCCCACCAAAACCTGGAATTTTGTCGCCCCGCAAACAGTACTTATTTACCATCGATAAAAAACTCGGCGTAAAAACTGAACTACGTAGAATTCCGTGCTTCCGTTCTACTTTCAAAGGTTGGTCCATAACTTCTGCCCGTCTCTGAAAACATTATTTGTTCCAACCTTCCGGAGGTTCGAACGCAAGTTGATGACTCAGTGGCAAATATTTAACGCATAACAAAAAAAATTATACTTGTTCAAACGAAGAATTAACCACATGATGAGTACCATCTTCACCATCGGGTTTGAAGCCCAGACTTCATTAAAAACGACAATTTAATGGTTTCAATACGAGTATTTTCCTCAGTCTAATGGGTTGCACTTTCAAGTTTCCAGCAATTTCATCTATCAATTAGGATGGCCAAATATTTGGAACTCGTGGGAAAGGTTAATGAATATTCCTCATTATATATCTTTTTTTTATGATGGAATAAATCTGACGACAGAAAATAACTTCTGAACCAATCCCCTGTATTGAAAAAAAGCAAAGTTTTTGAGGCTCCTTTTCCAGAGACAGCCTTGGACACTCATCGTGCCTGGAAGCGAGAAAGAAACAGCTCCCGTGTTTCATACATATACCGTCGTCGTGAAAGCGAAGACCATGGGTGAGACAATCCGAAGTAAATTGCCTGGAAAAAATTCCAACTTCGAATCTAATTTTTCCTTTGCGCATTTTTTGGTTTTTTATTCTTTCCATCGCGGTTGACTAGGTTCATAGAATCATTTTTTTTTTAACGTTTTTGCATTATTCTCTGGCGAAAGCTTGAGGAAATTTGTCGCGTGAGCGACGGACTCACGAATGCATGGAAAGAATAATGCCTGTCTGGAGGGGCTTGGCCGTGATAGCTTTTCTACGGATTATTTGTTTCAATTCCGTGGCTCGGGATATTGTGTCACACTTTGTTGGACTTGAGCCTTCGCGAGAATAGAAAATAAATAAAAATAAAGATGCGAATACTGTACATGTTTTTATTCTGCAA
Organism: Notodromas monacha; assembly: GCA_905338405.1. Classification (NCBI taxonomy): domain Eukaryota; kingdom Metazoa; phylum Arthropoda; class Ostracoda; order Podocopida; family Cyprididae; genus Notodromas; species Notodromas monacha. The sequence continues at coordinate 7,806 of CAJPEX010002511.1, forward strand.
TCATGGAAGCAGAGAAACACGCGTGTCGATGACCGAAAGACGAGCGATTTTTCTGTCTCGCTAATCCATTCCACACCGTCTCTCAAAATCGATATTTAAAATTGGAATTATTTTCATCAAATTTAGCTGCTTTAATTTAATTCTGAGTTTATCGTGCCATGCGGGAAAATAAGGATGAAGTCGGTAGGAAAAAAATAAATATGTGACAATTTATGATGAATAATTTCTGCTTTCAGAACGAAGTGGAAGAGTTGTGATTTTAAAGTGAATTTCTGAGCACAATATTGTTTTTACTGCATCAGCGATTTTATTAAGCGAAATTAAACAACAACAAAAAACAGTCCCTCTGAAAGCTGTAGCTTTGAAAAAATCATACTGTATAATCATCACCAGTCATTTAAAAAAATAATAGTCATTGCTCGGGTCAAGGATTTCAAAATATAACATGGAAGACAGACAGCTAATGTTTGATCATTGATGTGGACCACAGCCAAAAATTCCTCTAAAAATCTTCTATTTCCCCAGTGCTCCATTAATTTTTTTTCCTGGATTTTCTTTGCAAATTCAAGATTCGGTCTATATACAAACGCAGGTGAGTATACTTATTATAAATACTTTTTTCAGTGTAGTTTAGGCATGTGCATGAACGAAAAAAACGCCCTGAAGATCCCTCTCAAAATTGCGCTCGTCAACTAACACTGTCCTGTATTGAAGTAAAGTATTTAAAAAGCGCTGATTACATCATCTGGATTTTCCGAATCTCAAGTTTTCTATTCATGGACAAAAAACATAAAAAAGGGCTAACTTACGTCTGCATCAGAGACTGAAAGCGGTCAGATCATATACACTCGTCGTCCTTGCGTAAAAAAAAAAAGCCTTTTCCCTTTCCGCGTTCAGAACAGAAAAAAAATGATTGACAACTCGAAACGAATATCCTTTTCCTACTTTTCTTTGAGGCCATTCAAAAATGCAAAAAGAAAACAAGAAACAAAATTTTGAAACTAAAATCCCAGGGCGGAGAATATGATGGATTTGCTTCCATTTCTCGTCATAGGGGCAAAATGAGAATAAAGAGAGGCGGAATTGCGCCAAAGGCCAGAGTTGCTGCGAGCGAGCAGCAGAAGTATATACGTACAGTCGAATGCGTTCGCTGAATGCGATATAAGGTGCAGCGTGCGCGCGTGATTTGCATTCCCGACGCGTGCGGCTTCGTTTCAATGGGCAAGCATGAGCTGTGTGCGTGCAGATATGAGAAGAGTATATTCCGGCATTGTGTGTGTGTGTGTGTGACGCTTCCGCGTGTCACGCTTGTTTGACCAGGCATTCAGTCTCTAAATGGACCAGCATGATGGTCAAGCCCAAGCGTGAAAACTTGGGACAAAACATGGCTACGTAGGGTATATGTATATGTACCGTTTTATCGGACTGTAAAAAAAGAAAAAAAAGCTTGCGTACGTGCGAGTTATGCATTCATCACACCAGGGTTTCCAACCCGTGGTCCGCAGAAGCTTTCTGCCGGTCCGCGGAAAATTTTCTGCAGTTTAATTAAATTTTCAAAAGTAGCATGCAATGAAGTTTGGTCTCTTTATTCGGAATTTCGGAAAGACAATGACTGTTGAAATTATCTTATGAAAAAATAAAAGCAGGCTTTTCTCATCATAACACTTTGGACAAATATTCACCTGGTGAAATAATAAATTGAATTTTTTTCATCCCGAGGAGCCTCCCTTCAAGCCCACTTTCCTAATTTTTTGCAAGACATTCCAATATAGCTGCTTCATTGGCTCTTGATTTTTGCTTTAAAAAGACAGACACTTTTGAGATGCCTGTCTTAAAAGTTTTTCAGACAAAACTTTTCGAGTCTGCAAAAATTTTATGAAACTTCGCTGGTCTGCAGAAAATTTTATGGAAATTTGCTGGTTTGCGGGCCAGAAAGGTTGGGGACACTGGTCTATATACCGATACCCTGATTTTTGCAGAATTTACGCAGAGAAGAAGCCTGTACGGGTACAGTGGGACTTCAACATACGGACGATTCTACTTATTCAGGACCCTTTGAACTAAAAACAAAAAAACCTGCCCCGATATCCGGAGAATGTCTCAAACTATGGACGCGTTTCCCAACATTTCTAAAATAATTTAAAATTTTTTTCTAAATTTTTGATACAGCATCTCTCAATGAGCCCGCGATTTAATTGAATCATTCGCAGAATAAAATACATGGAATACAGATTGAATACGGATTTTTGTTTTGAATAAGAAATGGAAATATGCTGCGTGTTTTCGGTGCTGTACTCACATGCAGTAAAAACAGAAAAAAAGAAAAGTAAAAAAAAAAAAAAGAAATTCCTGTATAGATAGCAAATTTTCTCCATTGTGTATACAGGAACGTTCAATCGAAATTACAGAATTTCAAAGCTGCAAAACCAAACAAAAATGGTGCAAAAACAATGTATCTTCCTTTTATAGGCTTATAAAGGTCCATTGTGCGTTTTTTCAAAGCTTCCAACATAATATCAACTCAAAAACCATAAACTAAGGTTGAGACTACACATTTTGTAGCAAGGGCTTGAACGAATGAAAACATTCATCAATAATACTCTTTATACCCCTAAAAATGACTCTTCTATCTTTGATCTACTTAAGTTACTTTTTTATTTTAAAAAAATCTCTGGAATCTTTTGTCAGTTCACATTTCTGGAAACCGTAAATCTTCAAAGATATCCATTTTCATTTCTGAAAGCGCTGCTCATTTTTAATGACTGACGCTACGAGTAAGAGAATCATACTTCTTGCAATAAATTTTATTGGTTTAATCAAACTGAGACGAGGAAATAATATGGAAGTTCGGCATTAGTTAAAAATACTGTACACCTCGCTGAAAAAAAACGGAAAAGATAGTATTTCGTTTGGAAAAAATTTGAAACCTTTGAAATCGGGACCGAATCATTGAGTGAGAATAAAGAGCTTCTGTAGGAAATTTCTACAGAGAATTCCTGAAAATTAATAATGGCTTTTGATTTATACAGTTGACAACATTTCTGAAAATTATTGAGTATCACATGAATTGATATCCCAAAAATGGAACTAAATGAGGCATTTAATGAGCGTGAAACACGCAGATTAAAATTTCCGCGCGTGCCTTCAAATTATAAAAAAATACTTGTCTTGAAATGCCTCTCGAGTCTTGGCACAGAAAACTTCGTTGTTGTAAGATGCTGTACAATGAAACGTTTTTCCTCTCATTCAGAAGTTACTTGGGCAGAAGAATCCTCAAGTTAAAACGCAAGAAAAAAAGTTCGTGACTCCGATGAAATACGTTCAAACATTCTTCTTACATTTCTCTGCGAGTGACTCGAGTCAGCTTTCTCAAAAAAGCAGCCTCTGTTTCATCACAATACACAAGCATCAGCTCGGACGGCATCCGAGGACAAGACACGGTTCCTCCGTTTATTTCGGCATTCGTTTGAGAGCATCCCGCTGTTTCATAACACACCGGTTCTGCATCAGTGTCCCATCGACGATGACCCAAGTTATGTTCCTTGTCGCAAATGAGATCTGGATCGTGGTTAATTAGAGAAGTTGCTGATGGATAAAAGCAAGAGCCTCTAAGAAGGAAACCCAGCTGCTTTCCATTTTCCAGACAGATGCCCCGTAAAAAAAGAGGTGGAACTTCGGTAATCATAAACCGGCGATTTCACCGTAAAAAAATAATGTCAAAAACATTTTAAAGGGACTCCTTCTTTTTATGAAAGTTGCCGTGATTGAGCGAAAGTTGCACCCGACGGAGGTAAAATTGTCCCAGAAAATGCTCATCACTGTGACAAGAAATGAGGCTTTCCATAAAAATTATTTAACGGGTGCGTCGCTATTTTTATCGAAAAGGGGCAGTTAAAACTCAACTGTGGTGACCACAAAGTTGAACTTATACGAGGATATTATTCGAAAGTGTCTTTAGAACCTCACGCCCTTTTTCGAAACAAGTCCGAAAACATTTTCCTGTTTTCTTCATACTGCTTTTGAGGCAAAATTAATTTTTTTTCGAACCGCAGACTCAAACTCAATAACTCTTGATCTAATATCAATCATAGCGAAACTCGAGTGAAATTTCGCTCGTCGAAACGAGGGAGAGATTGAAGTTTTTGTTTGCTGGATTTATTGGCGCAGAAAGTTTGCCAGGAATTAAACAAAATGCATAACTCAGCTAGCATATTTTTTTCATTATTGGAAAAAAATCGCGATTGAAATTCGAGCGATTCAAAAACATTTACGGGCGTTTCATTTTTAAAGTCCGGAAGGTTTCAAAAGAGTCTTCTCATTTCTCAAGGTGAAAACAAAACCCTGAAGGGCCTCGATAAAATTTGCAATAAGAGAAATAACTCAAGGGCTCTCAACCACAATGTCGTTATGTCGACTAATAACAATTCCTTCTATTGAGGATCTAGAAGGGTCTACAAAAAGCGATCTACATTCCGTCTTTGATTCAACTTGACGCACCACAAAAACTGTTAAAAATGATTATTTCTCCTTGGGCGTGTATACACAAAGATTTCCCCTCAAACTTGGAATTAATATCCGTTTACTCATCCACCGTTTTGTTTCTTCGCCGAACTAAAAATTACGAACGTTGCGAATAACTTTAATCTGTATCCATCTCAGTAATATCACCGTCGTACCTGGAGGCTAAATTGTTTTAAGATCTCAGATGAAATAATGCCTGAGCTGTCAAGAGCCAGAAAAAAAAAACAGCCAAGGCTTGCCAAGAGAAAAGAAAAGCTCTCGCTGGACAAAACCCGCGAAAGAAGTATTCGAAATAATGCTTGTCCTTCAATCGCCAAACTGGGCAGACTGAGTTGTTCGTGGCAAGTTAGAAATTCGAGCGATTCAAAAACATTTACGGGCGTTTCATTTTTAAAGTCCGGAAGGTTTCAAAAGAGTCTTCTCATTTCTCAAGGTGAAAACAAAACCCTGAAGGGCCTCGATAAAATTTGCAATAAAAGAAATAACTCAAGGGCTCTCAACCACAATGTCGTTATGTCGACTAATAACAATTCCTTCTATTGAGGATCTAGAGGGGTCTGCAAAAAGTTATCTACATTCCATCTTTGATTCAATTTGACACGTCACAAAAACTAAACTGTTTAAAATAATTATTTCTCCTTGGGCGTGTATACACAAACATTTCCCCTCAAACTTGGAATTAATATCCGTTTACTCATCCACCGTTTTTTTTCTTCGCCGAACTAAAAATTACGAACGTTGCGAATAATTTTTATCTGTATCCATCTCAGTAATATCACCGTCGTACCTGGAGGCTAAATTGTTTTAAAATCTCAAGACGAAATAATGCCTGAGCTGTCAAGATCCAGAACTTTTGTCGGTTCCGAACGGTTCTCTTTTCTTTTCGAGAGCGACCTGTTTTGGGCGCTTTCTTCATAAGCTTTATTACGAACAGGAAGTTAGCGGTTTGACCCGTCTGACTCAACAAGCACCGTTCAAGTCACAAGAACTTGATCAGTGCCTTTTATCACAAGATCACGACTCAAGTCATGTACACCAGAGCTAAGGCAGGATCGGGAGAATGCGTAAAAAGCATCACGACTGTGCATACACTATAGTATCTGTATCCACGGTTCGCCCGGGCCAACCTTCGGCTATCGCATTAAATCACGCGACCAGGCATCCCGCTGGCTCCAGAAGCACGTTGAGTGCATTTTGACACGGGCTCCTTGGATTCATGATCTAATATTCCGAACGCATTTTTGCCTTTCATTCCTGGGAGCGAAGATGGATATTCCATTCCACACGAAAGCCGCCAACGAGTATGTGGGGAACAAGCATCGAAGCCTCCAACACGCTTCATCACCCTCCAGCCTTGGAAACAAATTTTTAAAAAAGAGCATTTCAGGATTAAAATAAAGATCACTCAGTTAGAAAGCGTTGTTCAAAGATACACATACTTTGTTTTGGCATCGCTTTTTGGTCGGTGTTGGTTGGTGACACCAAAAGATTTTAAATGGATTAGCCACTTGTGCACTTAAAGACAGCCCGACGTTTTTCTCTAACGCTTACAGAGACGACAACATTAGTGTGCATCAAGAACTAAAGTTCGTGTTTTTTCATAGATTTTCCACCCGGCAAATAAAAGGCGAAAGATAGCCTAAAAGTTGGCTCATCAACGAAATTTATCGCAGCCTATATATGAGGCTCGGTTATGAATTCTTGTCAAATTTGCGTAGGAGTCTTTTCGGGCGGATGAAACGATATTTGAATAAAAAAATTGATTTATTACATTTATTCCGACCACTATTCCAAATTTTATTCAAACCCTTTGAAATTGACGGATGGCGGGGACTTGAAAACGCTTCAAAAGAAAAACATATAAATGAAGGCATTTTATCAGTTATCGAGTTGCATGCAGTCAGATGCTATAGCATAGAGAATTTGTAAAACAATTTAAATGTATTTTCAGTGGAAATTTCCCAGATCACACATAATGTCATTCTCGATTCTGAAAATATTATTTTTTGTAGTGCTAAATTTTACGCTTTCCGTGAACGCTAAAAAACCTTGGTAAGAAGTTACAACATATTCAACGCCGAGGCCGTAATAGAAAATTCATAAAAAATGAAAAGATCCTTTCTTCGCAATTTTATTATTTTTTTCACAGGGGTTTTCGGAGGATTCCGACTCGGGAACTTGAGGGCCCGAAGAGCATAATTTCGAAGTACCGAAGCAACTTTTGAACTTTACCTGTAGCTGCAAGCCTAAATGCAAATAAAAGTTGAATAATGCATTTTGAAAATAGAAAGCAGTCATTTCAGTGACGTAACCAGTGATTTAAGACTGTAAAAGCATGTCATGCCAGAAAAAAATAATAATTCTGAGGAATCTTCGTCATAAATGGGTCTAAGCAATATTGATGCTTTTCCGCTTTTATCAAACTTGTCGCTCAACTATAGACTATTCGTCAAGAGCGCCGTTCAAATTTAAAAGCACGCAATAAAATCAGTACCTACACTCATTTTTCTTCGTTCGCCATGAATGGAACATTTCCAAGGAAAAAAAAAAAAGAGAGAATATGTCGTCCACTTCTCCTAGCTGACATGGTGCTGAAAAATAAATTTCTCGTACAGGAATAATCCGTGGAAGAAGAGGTTTCCTTTCTCCGCTCAACTTCAGGCTATTGATAAAATTCAAATACCCTGAGAACATGAACTTATGATGAACATCCGTCGATTCTCGTAACGTGAAAGGTAAATAAAATAAAATTGGGAAAGCATTGAGAACTTTCGCAACGAGGGAGCGCAGCGTGAAAGCCTTATCGGAGGCTTTGACGTATCGGAATCGGCTGGATTTGAGTCACGGATATTCATCAAACCCTCGTGAGTATAAGCAGACATTGCTTCTAAAGCTACCCAGGTTTATATATGTTTTCTGTACAGGGAAAGACCAAAAAGCAATAAATCAATCCGCAAGACTTCCTGAAAAGTTTCGGTTTATACTCGTACGCGAAAAAAAAACTGCGCGCTTCATTCTGCCGTCGCGAGAGTCTCAATTTTCCTCTCCGCCCATTTGTAAGACCAAAAAAAAAAGAAAGAATGCAGACAGTCCTGAACACCATAAATGCCTAGAATGACCGACATTTACTTGACACCTCGCGTAAAAAAGTGAGAGACCTATTGCAAAAATCCCTGACAATCCTGAGGTTGAAGGACGATCGAGGGAAACCGGATGCATTTTATTTAATTCCGCGTGCTGGAAATAATTTACCCTTTGACAAAGAAACTTGAGAATAACTGGACAGAAAAGGTAGGAAACTTAAATTTTACTTATTTACACAGCCTTGGTTATCAAAACTGGGAGATATTAGTGTAGCACTGTACCTTATAGACTGGTAACTTTTTTATTTGATCCACCCTGTTACATCGAACAAAATGATAATGTTCCTTAATCTTTTCCAAATATCTGCGACCTTGACGTGAAAAATTACGCTTGGAATTTCTCTGAGGTTCAGCTTGTTGGTTAACAATGGGTTGCCGANATCGGTGAACACGTGAATTTCTGTCGGGCTGCAAAAAGAGATTGCGAATGTCTCTGCTGTTGTAATCACACGTAGTTCTTGATTTCAAGCACAAAAAAGTATCTAAAAGGTGGGCCGTTTATTTTCCTGAAAGATGACATAAAAGTTGGCTCATCAACGAAATTTATCGCAGCCTATATATGAAGCTCGGTTATAAATTTTTGTCACATTTGCGTAGGAGTCTTTTCGGGCGGATGAAACGATATATGAATTTTAAAAATTGATTTATTACATTTATTCCGACCACTATTCCAAATTTTATTCAAACCCTTTGAAATTGACGGATGGCGGGGACTTGAAAACGCTTCAAAAGAAAAACATATAAATGAAGGCATTTTTATCAGTTATCGAGTTGCATGCAGTCAGATGCTATAGCATAGAGAATTTGTAAAACAATTTAAATGTATTTTCAGTGGAAATTTCCCAGATCACACAACATAATGTCATTCTCGATTCTGAAAATATTATTTTTTGTAGTTCTAAATTTTACGCTTTCCGTGAACGCTAAAAAACCTTGGTAAGAAGTTACAACATATTCAACGCCGAGGCCGTGATAGAAAATTCATAAAAAATGAAAAGATCCTTTCTTCGCAATTTTATTATTTTTTTCACAGGGGTTTTCGGAGGATTCCGACTCGGGAACTTGAGGGCCCGAAGAGCATAATTTTGAAGTACCGAAGCAACTTTTGAACTTTACCTGTAGCTGCAAGCCTAAATGCAAATAAAAGTTGAATAATGCATTTTGAAAATAGAAAGCAGTCATTTCAGTGACGTAACCAGTGATTTAAGACTGTAAAAGCATGTCATGCCAGAAAAAATAATAATTTGAGGAATCTTCGTCATAAATGGGTCTAAGCAATATTTATGCTTTTCCGCTTTTATCAAACTTGTCGCTCAACTATAGACTATTCGTCAAGAGCGCCGTTCAAATTTAAAAGCACGCAATAAAATCAGTACCTACACTCATTTTTCTTCATTCGCCATGAATGAAACATTTCCAAGGAAAAAAAAGAGAGAATATGTCGTCCACTTTTCCTAGCTGACATGGTGCTGAAAAATAAATTTCTCGTACAGGAATAATCCGAGGAAGAAGAGGTTTCCTTTCTCCGCTCAACTTCAGGCTATTGATAAAATTCAAATACCCTGAGAACATGAACGTATGATGAACATCCGTCGATTCTCGTAACGGGAAAGGTAAATAAAATAAAATTGGGATAGCATTGAGAACTTTCGCAACGAGGGAAGCGTCGCACTTTCGGAATAGCCTCCGAAACTGCATAGCCTTAGCCGACCTAAACTCAGTGCCTATAAGTAGTTTGGGAGCACTCATATTCGTCTGTAACGAAGATTTCGATGGGTCCAAATATATACTTTTCTGTACAGGGAAAGACCAAAAAGCAATAAATCAATCCGCAAGACTTCCTGAAAAGTTTCGGTTTATACTCGTACGCGAAAAAAAAACTGCGCGCTTCATTCTGCCGTCGCGAGAGTCTCAATTTTCCTCTCCGCCCATTTGTAAGAACAAAAAAAAAAAGAAAGAATGCAGACAGTCCTGAACACCATAAATGCCTAGAATGACCGACATTTACTTGACACCTCGCGTAAAAAAGTGAGAGACCTATTGCAAAAATCCCTGACAATCCTGAGGTTGAAGGACGATCGAGGGAAACCGGATGCATTTTATTTAATTCCGCGTGCTGGAAATAATTTACCCTTTGACAAAGAAACTTGAGAATAACTGGACAGAAAAGGTAGGAAACTTAAATTTTACTTATTTACACAGCCTTGGTTATCAAAACTGGGAGATATTAGTGTAGCACTGTACCTTATAGACTGGTAACTTAAAATAAACTAGGTGGGACAATGTAGCTTGTTTTACTATTACAAGGAATTAGAAAAGGTTTATAGACGCTGGAACTGCACTTTTTAATGCGAACCTTAAAGAGACTCCAAGTCGAACAACCAATTGTATGGGTTGCCGAGCATCGGGAAACAATTCATTCATTTCTTTTAAACTTCCGAAAAATGTTTCTATGAGTTTCTGTTGAGCTCTTACAAATGAAAAAGCGAATGCAAAACTTCAGAAGTTGCTCACAATAAAACTACAAATGAAAGGGGTTGTTCCTGTTCAAGGAACAAACTTCGCATCAATAAAAGGTCAATGAAATTCGTACGTATTCAAGTGCAATTTTATGACACAAGAAAGCTGGCGTTATTCTCTCTCTCACGTTTGTTAGCACTAATTTCCCTAGATTTTTCCAAGATTAGAACAGGATTAGGAAAATAATTTTCGATTGCATACCAGTCACACTAATACCTGTTTTTTTAGAAATTTAATACGGAAGTTTTAAGTTTTGCGTAGGCGAAGAGCGTGAAGTTGCTGGGTAAATAAATATTAGCAAAGGTCGTTATTACCGTTTTTAGGAGCATTCTCCGACAGTAACTATAGATAAAATGACAAAGAAGAGGATTAAGACTGCTCGTCAAGACTTTAGCAAACAAAAATAAAAATAAAACTTAGCGAGGCTCACGAATGAGATGCTTGTGCTTCATGCATTCACGTCAGAAAAGAAAAAAAAAATTTTCCCAATCCTTGTCAAACAGTCTTCGAATTTTTCCACGGGTATTTTCAGTGTCAGTGAGTTCATCCGGCTCACAAAAAAGACAACGAAGCTAGGAACATTTGAAATGTCGAAAGCGGGAAGGTTTCAAAAGAGCACACGGATTCTCTAATCAATGAAATACTATGGAGCAATAGTTCTTCTTCAAAAAGGTTGAATATGAACCAAACTGCAATAAGGCTTCTGCCTTATCATTCTGTTTTTTTACTGGTTCTTCTCCTGCAACCCAAGAGAAGAATCTAACAAGGATTTCTGAAGAATGACGCAACATTCCTCATCAACAGAAGATCTTCGATAGATTCCGCAATAACCTGAAGATGCTGGGCTTGAGATTCATGGCGTCGCCTTGAAATGTACTTCAAACAAAATTTGCATATTGGTAGTACAAGCCAAGGCGAAAGCGTTATACCTAGGAAAAAATCTTCAAACCTCGAAAAGGTGGATCTCTTATATACTGTACAGTACTCGTAAAAGTGGAATTTTTTAAAAGGCGGAGGTCTCACCAACTTCCGACATTTTTTATTTCGCAAAAAACTGAAATTCCACCTCGGAGTTTCCATGAATAAAAAAAAACCATTTGCTGTATATCTTCATAAAATACACGAAGAGTAAATCGTAGACAAGAGTACCCATCATGACTCGGTCTCCACTGAAGCAGAAATTTACTTGTACTTCCTATTTTCCTTTCCTTGGCAAAGTGTCATCATTCTCAGAGGAATGCGATAAAATACTCGTTTGAGGATGAGTATATTTGCACGTAAGCAAATTTTTGCGCGGAAAGAGAAAAAATTCCATGTTACTCAACCCATCCAGAGGTCATAGAAAAATAAGGGGGAAAGGCCTTTCTCCTCGGGAAAAGCAGACAAACGCATTTTTGTTTTGCAACCAAATCATTGAGATGTATCATGTAGTTTTCTTTCACCAAAGACGTCGAAAAAAAAGGGTCATTTCCCGGATTTCTCGGCAAATATGTTTAGTTTTACACTTTGCAGCGAAGGTTCTATGCGTAAGAATTGAATTTCGTTAAAGCCGAATATTTTTTGCCTCAAAGCTTACTGTTTAAAGAGTCTAACTAAAGGTACAATATTTCTAAATTTCCAATATGCAACAGATGAGGAAGTTTCGAAACGGAACGACCAGAACAGCACATGCCAGAAGACATAGCACAAAAAAACTAGTAGTATCAGATTTTTTTAAATGCTGAAAACGTTATTTCTAAAATATTTTCCAAATATTTTGGAATAATTCAAGGATCTAAGAGTCAAATTACGTTCAGGGTGGACCAACAAAATTACTTTGAAGACTTTTTTATAGTGTACTACTTCTGGAACTATTCAGACTACCACGATTAGGGTCGTAAACTTTTAATCCATTTCCATTCAGTAATTTTTCGGATGATGCACATTTTTATTAGTGTATCCATCTTCAAAGACTGGTAAATTATAGAAAAATTAAGCTCCTGGACGAAATTGGATTTCTTTCCATGAAATTAGTTGAAAGATTATCCTGTAAATGTTATCTTAATTGGAAAATAGTTCGAATGGCAAAAATTAGACAGTCTGTCGACACACCCATTAAGTAAAATGAAATATTAGGGTCATCCTTTCATTGTTGTCGAATTTTTTTATTGACTGTTCGACATAATGGCGAGAAAATTGTGATGTACTTCATTATAGTGAAAAGTACCAGTTTCGCGTGCCCTTGATGGAGAAACCAAAACTGTAACACAGTACTCTAAATTTCGTTCCACCTTCATTTTTGATCTGAGAAGATAAATACAGTACTGTATAAATAAAGCAGAAACTTGTGCATGGCCCAACTCTGAGAACTGGGGTTGGAAGTGTTCCATCAGTATGAATTTCCAAAGGAAAAGAATTCTGCGATGAGGGAATAATTACAGGTGCGTCTGATGATGGAATCCTGCTCGTTTTCCCGACCTCGTTAGAACCAATTACTGTCACCTCGATGCATTTCAAACAACGCGAAAAGTATCCCTTGGAAAAGTGACGCAAGTACGATGAGCTCAAGCAGACTTGACCCCCTTCGACGCTGTCTGTATCGTAAACAGCAAACGTAGTAATTTGCATACGTCCTTGGACAACATCCCGATAATCACTCGCTGCCGAGATGCGAAAATAAAATGCTGCTTCTTTACTCTTCAGTCTGTCATTCATTTGTTTGGTGAGGATCGGTAGGGAAATCTTTCCCGCGATGACGAGGCAAATGCCGCGTTGTTCGAATGCTAATCGGGGATCCCGACCAGAGTTTGAATATCCAATATGGTATAAGTTATTTTGGTTTATACAGTTCCCGGAGAACGAGACGAGACTATGAAACCCCTTTTTTCATTCATTCATTCATTCATTACGTAATACTCTGGCGGACCAGTCAAGGTTTTCACGATTTGTAGCCCGAGTGAATAACAAAAGTTCCGCAAGTTCGAAAGAAATGCCGAATATTTTTTAGGAATTCCATTTTTTGAACAGGCTTACAAATTTCCCGAACATTTTTTGCTGACCAGCAAAGTTTCCTAAAATTTTACACACTCAAAAAATTTTAATTCAAGGATTGGAAGGGATTTAAAAAGAGTGCGCTTCCCCAATTAAAAACCAAAGAAAAAGCTCTAGCGAAATGTCTTAAAAAAATCAAAAAGGTGGGCTTGAAGAAAAGTTTCGCAGAATCTTTTATTTAAATATTAAATAAAGTTGTCCATTTTTAAGCAGACTTCACAATAATTTCCTCTTTTCGGTTGAAGTAACAAAAAGTATTCTATTAAAGTGGAGAGACGGTAACAGAAAGGTCTTAAAGAGATTAAGATAACAGACTTCATTGCTACTTTTGATACATTTATTAAGCTGCAGAAAATTTCCCGCGGACCGGCAAAAAAAATCTGCGGACCAGCGCCGGTCCGCGGACCACGGGCTGGGGAACACTGATGTAGATTATCCCCGTTGAAAGATGTCCTCGGCGTATTTCAAACCGGATTGTATAAGCTTTAATGCTGTCTAGTATATGCCATCCTATCTCGCTTGAATGATACAGCGACAGGCGAACGAGGATTAGAATAAACTTTCATGATAAAATAAATCTTGGCGTTTTATCCCGCTAATGGTACTTTTAATAATAAAAAAGGCGAGGTTCTCACTTGGGTAACCAGGGGATGATGCATTTAGCAGACGTGATGGATGCATACGCAGGGCGACGAAACCACAGCTTTATTTGCCACGTACGTTTGCCTAATCGCTACTTTTCTGGTACTACAGTGGAAAAAAAATATTTGAAAGGTTCGCGAAAAGTAGCAAAAGATGAGAGATTACGCGTGGATGAAGAAAGACCAACAAACATCAGTAACGAAGAAAATAAATTTATAATTTATTTCAACAGGTAAAAATTCGTCTGAAGTGTTATTAAAGGAGAAAAGCCAACTTCATTGTTTTTCATAAGATAATTTCACCTCTCTGCCATTGTCTTTCCAGAATTTCCGATCAAGATAACAGACTTCATTGCCACTTTTGATACATTTATTAAGCTGCAGAAAATTTCCCGCGGACCGGCAAAAAAAATCTGCGGACCGGCGCCGGTCCGCGGACCACGGGCTGGGGAACACTGATGTAGATTATCCCCGTTGAAAGATGTCCTCGGCGTATTTCAAACCGGATTGTATAAGCTTTAATGCTGTCTAGTATATGACATCCTATCTCGCTTGAATGATACAGCGACAGGCGAACGAGGATTAGAATAAACTTTCATGATAGAATAAATCTTGGCGTTTTATCTCGCTAATGGTACTTTTAATAATAAAAAAGGCGAGGTTCTCACTCGGGTAACCAGGGAATGATGCATTTAGCAGACGTGATGGATGCATACGCAGGGCGACGAAACCACAGCTTTATTTGCCACAATGCAAACGGATTAGCGATGAAAAGACCATGATGTCACCTTTTTTTTATAAACTTTCCAAGCGCTTTTCATCGTTTTCTACTCTCTAATGCGCACCTACTTCTTTCTGGTTGTTTGTAGTCATTGCTGCAATTGTATCCCAGAAATAGCAAGCGTCGAGTGGGCCCGCGAAGAATAGAAAATTGTGGCTATTCTCGAGATATGAATTATTTTTTTCTTCGTAAACGAGAAAAATCCAACTGTTACAGGCAGATAAAAGAGACCACCGGCAGATTTCTGAAAATCTACGATTCCATTTTTGCCAAAAATGATTGTGCCATTTGTCAGAGGTGTAAAAAATTCTCTCGGCGTTTTTTTCCCCCGTTCCGACTCCGAGTTAAAACACTCCAAGGAAAACCGCTGCGATTTACGGCTAGGGGTGAATGAAGAGAACAATTATTTATTGCTCAACGCGTTGTTGAAGTTTGAGATTTTTTTTCCATTTCTTGGCATTTTTAGGATTCCTTTTTTTTTCGTTGAACCGCAGCACAAAATAGCCGGAGATATTTATTTCCATGGTTCCCCGCACGGCTCTAACCTGGAAATTATGGGAACTAAGGTGGGAGGCCCAAAGCATAAAATACCGATCCTGGAAAGACACTCAGTACTTTTCACGTTTTATTGTCAACGGAACATTTTTCTTCGTTACCCAATCCGCCTATTTTCAGCAGAAAAAACTTTAAAAGTCTTCCTTCCCATCATCGTTTGGGTTTCATTTTTTTCGGAACCAGGTCACATCCGTTGATTTCAGAAACGAATTGAAACAGGTCGAGGTCGCATTGCAGGTAAATGAGGGATGAAGCAACTCGGTATACGAACCAGTCATTGAATGAACTGGTCATGGAATAAAAATTCTTTATTTGTAATGCGACATCTCTGGGAATACGGAAGTTAATGACAATAAATCGAATTGAGTTCACAATGATCTAACGATTCAAGTCGCTCTAGACCTGTCTAATTAACTGGCTCTACTTGACTCAGACCTTCACTTCTATCTATACAACGTTAAGATTATTTTTTATAAAAGGTGCCTCTTTTATTCAAGTCGACTAAGATTGTACTTTTTTTTCACTCAACTTGTCGAGATCGACTTGAATGATAAACAAAAGAAAATTGGAAACTTGCTCGAGAGGTTTTAAGTTTATGAAGTTCCGTCTTTTTGGAACTCGAGACCGATGAGATAGAGAAAGTCCATTAAATCCAGTGAAAAGGTTTCTAATGATGGTTTCTATTTTATTTGGTGACATTCACAGGTACTGCCGAAGTCATCTTCGTACAATGACTCGGTCGGTTCATGAAAAAAAAGCTGTATTGTGTAACTTGGATGGTATTCGCAAAGAACAACGACTGAAGCAGAAAACACTTGTAAAGTTTCTCAGCTCTTCGCGGTTTCGAAATGGAAGTAGGCAATAAGTACAAAAAAATCCCCGTCAATGTTTTCAAATGCAAGGGTGCCCCAGAAAACAATTTTTCAGTATTTTGTTCTATAAAAATAAATCATACTCCTAAATCTGGGAAATTTCGAGAAATTCTAAAAAAAAAAGCAATATCACTTTCAGCGATTCAAATTTTTTGGTTGGGCTGCCTTTTGAGAGTCATTAAAAGACTCGCAAAATTAGGAAAAAAAATGTCTTCAAGCTGCTCACGCGTACGAGTTTCCAGGTGAGATTTATTGAATGCTCAAGGTGTTCATTTTAAAGGACATAAATATGTAAATTTCAATCCCACGCAACAAAAAAAACGTGCATTGAATCTACATTTATTCATCAACTTCCCCGAATATAATTTTCAGAATTTAAATGAGGTAAAATATTGTCCTACCCTGTATCTAAAACACCTTTCAAAAGAAAGAAGGAAGAATTAAAAATTTATTTTGGGTCTTTGCCAATTTTTAGTACAAGAAGGAAGTGAAACAGTCCACGGAAGTCTTAGTAAATATTAAAATGAGACAGGAAGAACAGCAAGAAAAAAATCCTCGCATGTCGTTGAGATAATTCACTTCCAACAGACACACATTCGCAAATAATTACGCAGAAACTCCTTTGATTCCTTCGTCACGTTCACAAGTTTTCTGTTGCGTGACTTTTGCCACAGAGATCTGGACAGATTAATTGACCGAGATGAACTGAGTCTGGAAGTGAAGATAGATATGTTGCAATTCTAATAAAAAATATTTTCCACGGAGAAAATAAGTTCAGCTGATTCTAACATGAAAAAAAAAACACTCAACTTGTCGAGATCGACTCGAATGATAAACAAAAGAAAAATGGAAACTTGCTCGAAAGGTTTTAAGCTTATGAAGTTCCGTCTTTTTGGAACTCGAGACCGATGAGATAGAGAAAGTCCATTAAATCCAGTGAAAAGGTTTCTAATGATGGTTTCTATTTTATTTGGCGACATTCACAGGTACTGCCGAAGTCATCTTCGTACAATGACTCGGTCGTTTCATGAAAAAAAAGCTGCATTGTGTAACTTGGATGGTATTCGCAAAGAACAACGACTGAAGCAGAAAACACTTGTCAAGTTTCTCAGCTCTTCGCGGTTTCGAAATGGAAGTAGGCAATAAGTACAAAAAAATCCCCGTCAATGTTTTCAAATGCAAGGGTGCCTCAGAAAACAATTTTTCAGTATTTTGTTCTATAAAAATAAATCATACTCCTAAATCTGGGAAATTTCGAGAAATTCTAAAAAAAAGCAGTATCACTTTCAGCGATTCAAATTTTTTGGTTGGGCTGCCTTTTGAGAGTCATTAAAAGACTCGCAAAATTAGGAAAATATTTCTTCAAGCTGCTCACGTGTACGAGTTTCCAGGTGAGATTTATTGAATGCTCAAGGTGTTCATTTTAAATGACAAAAATATGTAAATTTCAATCCCACGCAACAAAAAAATGTGCATTGAATCTACATTTATTCAGCAACTTCCCCGAATATACTTTTCAGAATTTAAATGAGGTAAAATATTGTCCTACCCTGTATCTAAAACACCTTTCAAAAGAAAGAAGGAAGAATTAAAAATTTCTTTTGGGTCTTTGCCAATTTTTAGTACAAGAAGGAAGTGAAACAGTCCACGGAAGTCTTAGTAAATATTAAAATGAGACAGGAAGAACAGCAAGAATTTTTTTAGGAGCGTACAGCAACTCTATTAAGTGAAGGTTGTCTGTGTGTAAGCGTTTATTAATGCGTCTTTGAGGAAACTAAGGAAGCAGTGCAAGTGTTCAAAAGACAACGCACTGAAAACGGTGCGGGCCTCGGTTTGCGGATTCCGTGGATGATGATTTCGAAATTATTCTACAAAAAAAAAAAAAAGAAACACACGCACGCTGAAATTTCCTCAGCTTAGTTTCCTTGCATGATTTCCCCCTGTTTATCTCGGCAACCGTCACTACAGGACAAAATGCATTGTATCATTTATTTTCCGAACCGGAAGATACGAAGCGATGTCGTCAATTACTCCTCGATTACACACGGTCTCTGTCGGCTTTTCTTCGCGTATTTCAGCATCTGGGATGGAGATAAATGATAAATCACCACGATACTAAAGTGCTGGACGCGGTTTGATCTTAATCAAGAATAGAACCGTAACAGATTCCTCTGTCGGATAATTCACGAATGAATGAACTATTTGGTAACGCAGCTTACATTTTTTGGGAACAAGCTTCTATTGCATCATATGTGGGTCAGCAACTACGGCTGTGAAACTAACCGGTTTCATTTGCCAACTTACACGTTGGAGGAAATTGCATCTGTGATTAATGGCTAAGAATCAAAAGAAAACAAATCAGGGCTCGGAAATAAATTAGCGATTGTAGCTGTTCTCAACGAAAAAAATTGAAACATTTCTGTTGAAAAATTCGAATGTGAAAGTTTAAAGGTTTCGGAAATTTTCTGGACACTCCTTCAACCTATTTTTTCAGGCTCCTACTCAACTAGACTTGAACTGAGTCTTTTGACTGTTAAAAGTCACTTTTACACTTCTTATACTCAAAATAGACTTATCAAAGGAAAAGTTCACTGCGCCGTCAGTTTAGTACCTAAGTATTGATTATTTTACTTCAACAAGCATAATTAATATTTTTTGCAGTTTATTGCTGCTATTCATAATTTTCACTATTTCGGGAATTTTTGTGCGCTTTTTTGGCAACCGTGTTAAAAGGAGTTTGTAAAGCAAATGTTGAGAGAATGTCCCTCGGATTCTTTTGCAAACTGCGTTTAGTTTCATGAGATAAAAATGTGTCCACGACTTAGAATAAATCGTTTCTTACATCCGCGTAATTGTGATATAAGATTTATGCACCATTTTTGTTCACCTGGCAAAAATTTTGAAAATTCACATTTGAAATAGGCAGAAAATATTCACGTTGCACATTATGAGATCGAATGATGAAACTTTTCGTTTCTCAGACACATATAATTTTTTCCAGATTTTACCTAATTTCCGACAAGACATTTTCAATCGTATTTCTTTGAACAATCAATTTTGAAGAAATACAAAATTGGTCTCGACAGAGACTCAAGATCTGTACGAACTTTTTCCGTCGTTCTCGTAATTTTCGTGATTGTAGGTTGGATGGAAATGTTGCCTCAACATGACTTCTGTAATGTCTCCTTTCAAGACGCCATGAAGACCTTTCGCAACACTTCATTTTGCGGTTATAGTGCCGTTATTAGTGCCATTGTGTCTTTATAACGTCAAAAAAATATATAACATACGTTTTTAGACGTTACGCAGACTTTGGTGGATTATTTTACCGCCAGACATTAAAATATCTGTTATGAAGCACATACTGTAACAAAAAATTTTATGGGCTTAGCCCCAGACGTTTCTTGATGTCCGAATCATTTTCTGTGGGCATAAAGTTTGGTATTTTTCATCCAAATGAAGTCAAATCCGAGTTTGATGTCTTCAAGACACAATCAATATGACTATACTGTATACTGGGAAATTCGGCGGTGGAATTTCCTGATATCTATATCTGGTGGATAATATTTCCGTGTGCTTTTGAATGCATTTTTGTATACACGGAAAAAACTTCAATGTTCGTTCGATTGGTAAATTATTTTTCCGCCAGACATAGAAAAAATCTGTTTTGAAGCACACACAAAGCATTGAATGGGATTAACGTCAAACGTTCCTTGATTCCCAAATCATTTTCAAAGTATCAATAGTTTGATATTTTCCCCAAAACGAAGTCAGATCAACGTTTGCACTAAAAGACAGTGTTCCCCGAACCTTTTGGGCCCGCGGACCGGCAAAATTCCAAAAACTTTTCTGCGGACCGGCGAAGTTTCATAAACAAATTTTTAAACTCCCCAAAGTTTTGCTTGTATGTTATTAGGCAGGTATCAACAAGAATAATTCAGCTGAGAATGCCATGAAATGATTAGAAAGATGAGCTTGGAGTATGGTTTTTCAGAATGAAAAATTAAAATTATTCATTTCAGCTGGTGAAAATTTGTCTGAAGTGTTATTAGGAGAAAAGCCAACTATTGTTTGCATCAAATAATTCAACTGACATTGTCCTTCCAATATTTAAGGTATGCTGAACGGACTTCATTGCGACTTTTGATAAATTTATTATGCTGAAAATTTCCCGCGGGCCAACAAAAAACTTCTGCGTACCGGCGCTGGTCCGCGGACCACGGGTATAAGGCACAATCGACATGACTATGCACTACTGGAAAGTTCTGCGGTGTGATTTCCGGATATCTCTTTGCTGGTGGATGATATTTCCGCCTGATGCTGAAAAAGAAAAGAGAATTGTTACGAGGCACACGTGGAAAATCTTAATGACCGCAAACGACACGTTATATACGGCAGGGATTCAATCATTCCATACCGCGGAGTTTCGCACGGATGATTGATGCTCCGCATTGCGTTATTTTTCCGACTCGAAATTTGTATGGGGCTCTTATTCGTGAAATATGACTGCAGCGTGGGCGAAAGGAATCGCCCCGGCACAACATTTCGGATGTCGCGTAATTCTGACCCGAGGCTAGGGACTTCGTGGTCATTCGATAACCGTGGCACTCTTATTTTCCCCACTCTTACTTTTTTTAAACATTTTTTTTTTTGCATTGACCCGCTACGCGGTACTTTCCCATTTCGGCAGAATTCGTGCGAGGACAAGTCAGTGACAAAATTCTTTGTCCAGCGCCTGCTTTTTAAATTTCCTGCGAATTTCGTTGCGAAGCCGAGCGTGGGCAAAAAAATTGACTTCCTGTTTATTTTTATTTTTCTGCTCACCGCAAATCCGACGCGGGCTGGCAACGCTTAGAATTCTTGACAATGTAATATGTAAAATTTAATATCCACTGCAGAATGCATTCAACGATAAGATGTAATTTTTTCGCAGAAATTGGAGGGCGCTTCATATTCGACTGCGTTGTAGATATTCAACGTGAACCCGGGATATCGCCTCGAGTTCTAAAGCACGCATTTTTTGCAAAGAAAATTTGTTTGAAATTCAAGTAAACAAATTATTCTTTCAGTAGGAGGGTGGAAGAGCAGAAATCCTGATGTAAATCGAAAATATTTGATGTGTGCTGGTAAACGTGACGCGCAAAAAAAAAACGGATTCCTCCGTTTCTGAACAAATTTAATCTAAAAACAATTGCGCAATGGATTCTCGCAGCAGCCTAAGCAACACTTCAAACGGTTTTTTTAAAGAGAAATTTTGATTGCTCCTTTCAATAGAAGAGCTATCTGTCGTCTGGTATATTCACGTAAAATCGATATACGATACAATGCACAATCTTTCGATCGAAATATTCTCCAAGGTCTCTGTGCCAGCAGGAAAAAATGTTTCCTTTTATCAGAAAAAGCTAAAGCTGATGATGTAAATGATACGATTCAAATGCAGTCGGAAAACGCGGCACTAAGATTGTGATTTATGGAGAACCAATGTCATTTTATATTCCCATAAAACTGGCATTAAAAACTTATTATTTTTCGCATTGATGTTTCATTCTCCCTTTCCAGAATAAATTTTTTCTTAATCATCATAAGCATTAGCAGTACCCCCCACAGGAAGTTTTTAGAAGACGGAAAGAAAAAGAAAGCGCGGTATACGCTTAAATATCGAAATGAAATTTATCCAAGCTGTAAAAAGTTTTTCAACACCGCCGTTCTTACGTAATTTGATGGAATAAACTAGCTGCTATGAACGTTCTTGAGGCGTTAGCGTGGCCAGAGAAGTGTGGCGAATTTCCAGCCTGGAAAAAATTCGGAACATTGCAGGAAAAAAGAACTTTCACTCACCGAAAGCACGAATTTCGTTCCCATTGAGGCCATTTTCTTTCGCAGGTATTCAACAGGATTTCAACCTTCTTGACGTTGCTGAATTTCCCCTCGCCTCCCCGACGGCGAGGGGACTGGTGACTTCGGTCTTTGACGACTAAACAATAAAGTTCAAACAGGGAAATGCCTGATTGATTAGTTCAATGATTGAAAACGGCTTTGATTGTTTTCGTCCCGACGCCTCCAGCGAATCTCGAGAAGGTCCGAGCAACAACGAGCAATCACGACAGTCGTTTTGGCACACTCTGCTTGTGTCAGCAGCACTCGCATGTCAAACGTTTCATGCGCGAACTTGCAAAAACAATTTCTTGACACTTTTTCTTTTCGAAGTTCTTTCGTGTCTTCTGGCGTAACTTTTATGTTACCATATCTCTTCAATCACGGGGTAAAATGAAACAGAAATATTTTTTGCTGGGCTTATTTTTTTCGCGAGTTGATGAACCGTTCACACTCCTGAAAGGAAAAGAAAGTAAAAAAAATGGATTATTCAGAGTTTAGAGTTTATTGGCAAAATATTTGTTTCCCTTTTGTTTCTGATGACACTGTTTCCTGAACTATGCAAAAAATCTATCAGAAGTTAATTAAGGAATTCAGATTCAAATCCAACAGAATGTTGAGCAATTTTCACCCAAAACTACCTTCGCGCGAAAAATACGAAGACCCGTTTTTCAGTTCCATCAGTCCTTCGTTTCGTCGTAATTTTTGCGGATGCTGAGAAATCGACATAATCTAAAAGCAGGCAGATTTCATAATTTTAATTTATTTTTGTTTATTTTTGACCGATATTAGGATGAAATGAGGAGAAGGCATTAATAGGTTGAAATGCATCCTATCATATTGCGGAAATAATCTACACTGCAGTATAAGCATGCAACACTTCCCGGTTTTTCATACTATTCAAACTTTTAAATTTAAATACTGTAATTAATAAACTCTTTGCATATACAGTATCTCCCTTACGACAGTTGGTAAAGCAAATAAAAAACACCTAAAAATTAAAAAGTAACATCTGTACGACTAATACTTCCTACGGAAAATTAAATGTAACCGTTCGTTGTTAAACTGTCATAAAGAAATTTTGAGTAGGTACCGCACAGTGTTTTGGAGGGTTCCGGCTCAAAAACTTTCATACGCGAAGGAATTCGTTCCAAGACGCTAAGGAACCCTTTGAATAATCTAAAACAAACACGTCACACTTCTTCGAGTTCATGCAAACAGTAAAATTCGAAGAATTTTCAAAATGGTGCTTTGAATTAAATCGAGAGCCTTTATTTAAAAAACAAATAATCCCGAGAGCATCGCCTTCGGTTGAGTATATCTCTCGTGTAAAATGCTAATTTTTTTAGAAGCTCTCTTTCAATTCGAAAGTTGTCATTATTTGTCAAGATCGCACAATGTATCACTGAGTACTTGGAACGTTTCATCTTTTACTCAGAAAATCGTTCATGAGCACCCGGTTTTTGATGCGACTAACCAGCAAGAAGTCGGCCGCAAAATCACTGCTCGCGTAACCAGACGCGGCAAACAATGGGAAAAACGATTCCCCGCATTACTGGGAATGCGTTTCGGCTGGGTTGCAAACAAGATAACCCCCCCGTCAGCCGGGGCTTTCGACAATTTGCCTGCCTTCTGCCACTAATGTTACCTACTTGCGAGACTATACTGTATATACAGGAAAGGGAGACGGATAGCACTCTTTTATTTTCTTCTCTTCGGTTCTCAACGAGCCCAGAAAAAACATGTGCTGCTGACCGCAAATGTTTGGAAACCCGTCGACGCTTTCATGACACAATACTGCACCGGGATGGGCCGCTGATGCTCGGCGCCGGACGCCTGCGTAATGCTTCCTGGCAATGGTACACGAAGAAGACCGAAAAAGATGATTAAAAAAAATCTTCCTTGTTCTGCTTGGGGGAAAGTTCGCAGGTTCCAATATTTAACGATCAAGTAATAACCGAACTGATCAGATCATGACTTTTCAATCGCGGCTTCAAAGGAACCCGACTGGCCCGTGGAACCGGAGATTTTTCTAGTGAAGCGGGAAGATCTCGAAAATATTTTTTAAGGGCTGAAGAAGGGGATGGAAGTCGATAAAAACAACAATTGGAACTATTAAGAAGCAGTCGAAATTATATGGTCAGGGATTCAAAGAGCACTTGAATTCTTAGACCCGAAATGACGTAAACTTCAAGCAAAAATTCATGTCGCACAGAGTATACCTTGTTACACGTTTAATTTAAAGAACAAGAATTCCAGAAGGTAGACTTTGAATTTCCGGCATATAATTTAGTTGCAAACATTCTTGCGCTTTGGATTCGGAAAAGCAGATCATCAGTGCCAAAATAATTCAGGAAGTGAGACGACCAGGAGGACGCCAAAAATTATTGTTCAGTTGCCTTCAATTAATGTGAAATATACGTATCTTTCTCCGCGTCATAATTTTCAGAAGGAATCTAAATTTATCTTTTAAAATGAAACCCATATTCGAGCTTCGCGCGACAACAGTGCTAAGGCTCGTCTACGAAATTACAGGCCACGATTTTGCATAACCAAGAAAAGCGTCATAATTTTCAGAAGGAATCTAAATTTATCTTTTAAAATGAAACCCATATTCGAGCTTCGCGCGACAACAGTGCTAAGGCTCGTCTACGAAATTACAGGCCACGATTTTGCATAACCAAGAAACTGCTTTCAATATCAAGCAAGGAAGCCACTCCTCGTTCCATTTTTCAACTGAGGTTATTTCGGGCAGTCGGCATAATTGTTCGAATCAAAACTTGCCTGAAAAGGCTCATGTACTACAGTAAAAGCTATAAAATGTGGTAGATTTTGACATAGAGGCACGGGGTCTATTCAAAGATTCTCTCTCGACGGTTCCTCGTTAAAATGCGTTGCAGGTACCACGTACAATCCCGAACCTGTGAATCACTTGTCAGTAAATCAATGTGCGGAGTCGCGGGGAGTACTTAAGTGTCTTGTGAACACCTGCACTCGCAATGATATCAATATAGCATGATGTCAAGCTGTACGAACCAACTGCGAGATTGAAAAAGAAAAATTAGCTTAGGCAAACTTCTTTTACTCCAACAAATCTCGTCACAAGGGGTTTGAAAAACCCGGACACCTGGTCGTTTAAGGGCCTTTTGAAATGACTCTTAAAAGACGTCTAGTCGTTGTAAAGTATTTTAAAAACGTCTTTTGGAAGTTTTGCTTGAAACTTGGAAAACTTTTGCAAAAATTATGAACCAATGATAACCAGCAATGCAGTGGAATGCCTTTAAAAAATTAGAAAGGTGGGCAAGAAAAAATGTTTCTCAAAAAATTTAAATAGTTCATTTCAGCAGGTGCAAATTTGGCTCCAGTATTATTCGGAAGAAGACCAACTTTTAATTTTTAATCAGGTAATTTCCACTGCCATTGACTATCCAAAGCCATTCGGAAACACCGAAGTATTAAATGATTAAAATTGAATCCACTGATCATCCCAAAAATTCATTTCGATGTGGAACTCCGCAAAGTTTGATCGGTAAACTGCCATTTTTATGCAAAAAACCATTTGAACTGGGAAAAATCGGCCAGACGAACATTTTTCTCGTAAATGTTGCTCAATTTCAGTAGAATACATTTCTTTCTTAACCGAAAAGTATTATTCTGCTGGAAAAAGTGAATAATCTTGGCTTTTTCGATAAATAAAAATTTCAAAGTCGCGCACTATCACCCGAACACCCGAATTGTGGAATTTAAGCTGCATATACAATAATGAATCAATTACAGAAACAATACAAGGCTGATTGGCAGAATGAATTCCCATGAATCACCAGCCATTCGTCGATAAATTTTTGGAAAATTATAAAAATTGGGTAAAACGAATCTATCAAAAATCGATTTTCCGCAGATAAAATGCGCAATTGAAGAGTGTTTTATTTTTGCTTCTCCGCCAGCAAAATGTGATGAGTTGGTTTGAAAAATTTCCCTTAAAAAATCATAATTTACTCAACAACAAGCTAAAGCCGCAGTTAATTTTGAAAGTCTCCTCTATTTTTTTTTTGCTACTCTAGAAGGAAAGAAATAACCTCGAAATAAAAGGCGATCATATTTTCAAATCATGTAAATATATTCCATATTTTAGTTTACCAATGAATTAACCGACAATCCTTGAAAGCCGAGAGCATTAAGTCAAGATTTCAGCTCTCTTGCTTTTCCGCGAAAATGGGTACAGCAGCCATAAACATTGCTATATTCAAATAAAAAAAATTATAATGCTGCAGTAGCGTGGTTGTTAGAAGAAAACCTCCACTTCTCTTTTGCAGTTAAGACTCCCTTTCATATCAATCGAAACCTGCAATTCCAACCGCAATTTATTTTTTAAAAACATGCATCTTTGGTTCGTGTGATTACGGTACTTCGTGATTATTCTTTTATTTCTTTGCACAAAGCTGTCTGTAATTAATTTCTGTCATTCCACGATCCAGAAAAAAAAACACGCAAATACAATCAGTCCGCGGAGAGATTTATTATCGGAGATTTATGGAAATGTGCTAGCTGAGGTTCGTGTGAATGCGGTACTTCTGAGGTACTGTGCTTACTCGAGTACCACACGCCCTCGAGTAAGACGCGCACCGGGATTTTGCAGGCTAAAATTTTGATGAAATCCTATCCCCGAATATAATTTACGCACCCCATTTGTTAGTGACTGGAAAAATGCAACATTTCCAAAATAAGAGACACCAGAATTCGAATGTGGACATGAATGCAACCACACTTTAACCAAATTTTAATTGTATTTATTTTCATAAAATCCTAACAAATTTTTTTTCATTAGATTCGAGTGAGATGCGAATCTAAACTTCGAAAATTTTTTGAAAATTATATTCGCGCTTATATGACGCGCACCCGCCTCCTTTTCTTTTCACTCAATTTTGAGATAAAAGGTACCCGAGTAAATATGGGCAATTATTTTTATCTTCTTCGCACAAAGCTGTCTTTAAACGAGTTCCATCTTGTCGAGATCCAAAACAAGACACATAATACAATCACTCATAATCGAGAGATTTATTATCATAGATATTGATGGAAACGTGCAGCTGAGGTTCGCGTGAACACCGTACTCCTGAAGTGATGCTATTTTTTTGAAATTAAATTTTTTGCACGAAGCTGTCTTATTGACTGGTTTCCATCATGTCGCGATCCAAAACAAGACACATGCTGATAGAAATCACTAAATGCATCGAGAATTCAAAAACTGCAAAATATTTTGAAAATATGTTTTTTTTCTCTCCTTGAAGGCACGAGCTGTCTTATTGAACGAAGCTGTCTTATTAACTGGTTTCGATCATGTCGCGATCCAAAACAAAACACATGATGATAGAAATCACTAAATGCATCGAAAATTCAAAAACTGCAAAATATTTTAAAAAATATGCTGTTTTTTTCTCCTTGAAGGCACGAGCTGTCTTATTGAACGAAGCTGTCTTATTAACTGGTTTCGATCATGTCGCGATCCAAAACAAAACACATGATGATAGAAATCACTAAATGCATCGAGTATTCAAAAACTACAAAATATTTTGAAAAATATGTTGTTTTTTCTCCTTGAAGGCACGAGCTGTCTTATTGAACGAAGCGGTCTTATTAACTGGTTTTGATCATGTCGCGATCCAAAACAAGACACATGATGATAGAAATCACTAAATGCATCGAGAATTCAAAAACTGCAAAATGATTAGAAATAAATGTTGTTTTTTTCTCTCCTTGACGGCACGAGCTCCTTAATGCAGCCGACCCGCAGAGCCAGACGCGGCAGACTGAGTTGTCGGTGGGTTCGGTCTGATGGCTGAAGCCGAGCCGCCAGCACTACTGTGCTCCGGGTCCAGCAGGATTCCGTTCCACCTCCGTGACCTCATCGCTCGCTTGTTCATGTGATATCGGGCTAGGTCAGCGGAAATGAGCTGCAACGAATCGAAACAAAAGCTAAAAAGAAAACTTGAGTGAGAAATACGAGAAAAGGAAGTACGGGACAGTACTGCCGAAGTGCGTCCAAAACTGACTGCCGTACTTTCTCGGATCATTTCAGAAGCTACATGAGCATGAACGCGCGGCTGGAGGTTGCCTCGCGATTTGTTTTTCTCGGTTTTGTAAAAATGTAAAATGTTCGATCTTTCGAAAAATGCGGGTCTCTAAAATTCCTTTGAAAGTGTGTCATACTCAATATACGATATCCTCTTCTGCTGGAGTGATCCCCTCGCTGCTCCACCGACAAAAATCGGAAGGTCCCGAGATTAATTCAGTTTTATAGATAGTGTCAAAAATTAGCCGATTTCAGGGGAATAAATCCCACAAAAAATCCTGACCTCGACTGGACATCCATCGAGTGTTCGGACTTTGGATCAAGTGCTTTGCAAATGGAAGAAAATTAGCGGTGCGTCCTCAGTAAGCCAGCATGCATTTGTCTTTCAAAATTAAAAAGAACAGAAACACAATTCGACGGAAAATTATTCTTGCCTCTCTATATCGCCGGTTGAAACTATCAGTGATATAATACAGCACGACTTCTCCGAAAAAAATGTGAAAATACTGCACTTTACTTTACATTGCCTCGCCTTCCTGTGACCTTAATTTCATGAATACTTACTTATTCATAACTCCTGGAAATATTCACGCTTTCGAGGATCTAGTAGAGCATGAAACACC
Organism: Notodromas monacha; assembly: GCA_905338405.1. Taxonomy (NCBI): domain Eukaryota; kingdom Metazoa; phylum Arthropoda; class Ostracoda; order Podocopida; family Cyprididae; genus Notodromas; species Notodromas monacha. The sequence goes on from CAJPEX010002511.1 coordinate 36,436, forward strand.
CAGTGTTTCTGGCAGGGGCAAGACCGGGAAAATTTGAATAACTACGCTTCTAGTCTCAGCATGATGCACGAACTTACTTGTAAATCCCGGTCACAAGGTTGAAACGAAATTAGCCACTATTTACTCCGAAGCATTGAACCGATGCACTGCGAATGCAAATCCGCGTCCAGTTGCAGTACCTGAAGGAGATTCGGTACGGATTTGAGCAGAAAAGTAGGCCGGAAAATGCACTTCATCATTCGGAAGTTGAGTGATTGACGAGCATCAGAAAGGGGCATGGAAATCTGGACCCTTGTCAGCTTTGTTTTCCTCGCAGATTAGCATGAAGAAACCCTCGCAGTACTCAATTCAAAAAGAAGCGGATTTTTTTTTTCTGGCTCAGTGCAAAAAAATATTTCGAGTTCAATTGAAAGCCTTTCCTCTTTATGCGCAGGTTTTAGCATTTCGGAAAATAAAACGTGGGAAGGGAAAAGAGATCTGAATTCCGTGTGATGAGTTTTCAATTTGTAGACAATATATACGTGAGGCATGAATCTTGCGCTGAAAAAATAAAAATTGCTCCTTTTTCGAGCGCTATCTTATTCGACACCTGCTCGATCGCAGTCAATAAATAAAATTGCCTCAGGCAACGCAGAGAAAGTGCTAAATGTTTAGCACATTTTGGGTAGGTTCAAATTGAGTGTCCGAACGGAAAGTTGAAAGTACTCGATACCAAAGTGGGCTCACCACTTCGTTCCTCGCGTTAAGAAAACACCGAGTCCCAGTTACTTCTCATGCCGACCACGTGTGCGCTGAAAAATAAAACGACGTAAACGTCAAAAGAACTTCGTCATCAAAAAAAAGAAAAAAATTAAAAGGTAAAAGCCTTCTTCAAGCTGTGCCAACAGTAAGATTATCTCGGAAACTGAAAAGTGCAGCAGACGAACTTGCCTTGAAACGTCATCGTTCGGCTAGTTTGAGTGGGTTTAGTCTTCACGGAAGATACAAAAACGTGATTCATTAGATATTGCGAAATTTAGTTCTTCAATGTTTACTCTCACACAAGACGAGCTTTTTTTAATCATCTAGATTCGCACGAAATAAAATAGCGTCTTTCAATCAACGGGTGTTAGAATCGCATTCGTAGTTCCAAGTAATTGGGAAGTTAAATAATATGCCCTCATTCAAACGAATAATGTTGTCATTAACTCAGCAAGATGAATATGAGAACATCATTATAATGATATGGACGTAAAAATGAAAGAAAAAACTGACCAGCAGTTGATGTTCACGCCGCGCTGGGCTATTTTCGACTATTTTTCCAAATCAGGCATTTCAATCGACGAACAATTAAAATAACTCAATGGCCATTTTTGAAACGAATGAAAATTCCAAGAACTAATTGAAAACGTATGAAAACTTTCGATGCATGGTCTGAACAAAAAAGGCAAAAAACGGAAAAATCTAAGTTTACGTGCGTCTGCGTAAGAATGTGGTAATTTTCTGGCGTTTTTTTTCCAAAAAGTAATTTCAGTTGACGCTTAATTAAATTTGATTCCTTATTATTTTCCGATTTGAATTTTTGTGCCCGAAGTCGAGATGCATTTGAAACTCAAAGTCACATTCGGCCCTCATTGTTCAAAAACGTTTATAATTTCTTTTAGTTTGGGCAGAACATTTGCAAGCGTTCAATTCTGGAGTTGGTATCGTCATATGTACAGTATTCACTTCAATCTACTGTATAATTATTATTTCATGCTGCGGAATTCATGAAATATTTGAAGAATGCACTGTCAGAGGGAATCTGTTTTTGCCTAAAACGGTAAGATTCGATACTCCTTGAGAATTTATTCAATACCTTTTTTCATAAAATTACCCGATGATGAAATTGAAATTCCGCACCCCTCGACGTTTGGCTTCAGAAAAATATGAAATTAAATTTATTTTCCGTGCAAATTGCGTGTGAGTGCTGTACGTAAAAAATTTGGATTCGAGAACTTGTGAATCCGTGGAAACCTGCGTAATTATTTTCCCATATCTAAAATTCTCTTGGAAATTTAATTACATTTCTAGCTAGTTGATTCGCTCGCGTTCTTCTCGTTCCCGGAACTGAATCTGATATATTGTATTGTCTTTTACGAGAATAAAAATAAAAAATTATTGGAACTCAAAAGAAACAAGCGCTTGTACAATCCGAAAAACATTAGCAAGTGCGGGTTGATGATGAAAGAAGGACTCTGGGTCAGCCGAGTTAAATTTGTACCAACCTTCTCTTTTATTTTCTTACTTCC
>CAJPEX010002512.1:0-38703 GCA_905338405.1 Notodromas monacha
CTTTTCTTTCTGTTGAAAACCTATTCATGCGCAACCATTTGCAGCTCCTAACCATTTCAGTTGAAAACATATAAAGGTACCCATTCCTTCAGTTCAAAACCTATTCATGTCAAACACCTTGCTGCTCCAAACCTTGTCAGTTGGAGATATTGAAAGCTACCTATCCCTTCAGTTCAAGACCTATTCATGTCCAACCCCTTGCATCTCAAAACCTCATGAGTTCCAAGAATTTAAAGCTACCTATTGCTTCAGTTCAAGACCTATTCATGACCATCCCCTTGCAGCTCCAAACCTCATGAGTTCCAAAAATATAAAGCTACCTATCCCTTAGGTCAAGACATATTCATGTTCATCCCCATGCAGCTCCTAACCTCATGAGTTCAAAAAATTTAAAGCTACCCATGAGTTCAGTTCAAAACCTTTTCATGTCCAACCCCTTGCAGCTCCAAACCTCAGCAGTCCAAAGAATTAAAAGCTACCTATTCTTTCTGTTCAAGACCTATTGAAGTTCAACCCTTTGCAGCTCCTAACCTTTTCAGTTGAAAACATTTAAAGGTACCCATTCCTTCAGTGCAAAACCTATCCATGTCCAACCCCTTGCCGCTCAAAACCACATGTGTTCAATTTAAAGCTACCTATCATTTGTATTCAAAACCTATTCCTTTGCAACCCTTTGCAGCTTTTAACCTTGTCAGTTGAAAACATTTGAAGGTACCCATTCCTTCAGTGCAAAACCTTTTCATTTGCAACCCTTTGCAGCCCAAAACCTCATGAGTTCCAAAAATTTAAGGCTACTTATCCTTTCAGTGCATAACCTATTCATGTCCAACCCTTTGCAGCTCAAAACCTCATGAGTTCCAAAAATTTAAAGCTATCTATCCCTTCAGTTCAAGACCTATTCATGTCCATCCTCTTGCAGCTCCGAACCTCATGAGTTTAAAAAATTTGAAGCTACCAATCCGTTCAGTTCAAAACCTATTCATGTCCAACCCCTTGCAGCTCTGAACCTTGTCAGCTGAAAATATTTAAAGCTACCCATTCCTTCAGTTCAAAACCTATTCATGTCCATCCACTTGCAGCTCCAAACCTCAGGAGTTAAAAAAATTTGAAGCTTCCTATCCCTCAGTTTGAAACCTATTCATGTTTGACCCCTTGCAGCTCCAAACCATGTCAGTTGAAAACATTCAAAGGTACACATTCCCCCAGTGCAAAAACTATTCAGGGTCAACCCCTTGCAGCTTGAAACCTCATGAGTTCCGAAAATTTGAAGCTACCTATCACTTCAGTTCGAGACCAACCCCTTGCAGCTCCAAACCTCATGAGTTAAAAAAAATTTGATGCTACCTTTCCCTTCAGTTGAAAACCTATTCATATCCAACCCCTTGCAGCTCCAAACCTGGTCAGCTGAAAATATTTAAAGCTACCCATTTATTCAGTGCAAAACTTCAGTCCATACCATTCTGGTTTGAACTGGCCACTCAAACCACGATGGGTTCTCAGGTAAACCTTCTTTCACAATTGCTCTCAAGAATATTTTTGGTCATTTCTTTGATTCACTAACATGAAGATCAATACCTCATCATTTCAAAAAATTTAAAGCTGCCTGTCCCTTCAGTTCAAAACCATTCCATGTCCAACCCCTTGCTGCTCCAGACCTTTTCAGGTGAAAACATTCAAAAGTACCCATTCCTTCAGTGCAAAACCTATTCATGTCCAACCCTTTGCAGCTCCAGTCCTCATCAGTTGAAAACATTTAAAGATACCCATTCCTTCAATGCAAAACCTATTCATGTCCAACCCCTTGCAGCTCAAAAGCACATGTGTTCAATTTAAAGCTACCTATCCTTTCTGTTCAAAACCTATTCATGTGCAACCCTTTGAAGCTCATAGCCTTGTCAGTTGAAAACATTTAAAGGTACCCATTCCTTCAGTGCAAAACCTAACCATGTCCAACCCATTGCCGCTCAAAAGCACATGAGTTCAATTTAAAGCTACCTATCCCTTCTGTTCAAAACCTTTTTGTGTCCAACCCCTTGCACCTCCAAACCTTGTCAAGTGAAAATATTTTAAGCTGCCCATTACTTACATTCAATGCCTATTCATGTCCATCACCTTGCAGCTCTGAACCTCAGGAGTTCAAAAATTTAAAGCTACCAATTCCTTCAGTTCAAAACCTATTCATGTCCAACCCCTTGCTGCTCCAAACCTTGTCAGGTGAAAACATTTAAAAGTACCCATTCCTTCAAAGCAAAATCTATTCATGTCCATCCCCTTGCAGCTCAAAACCTCATGAGTTCCAATAATTTGAAGCTACCTATCCCTCCAGTTCAACGCCTATTCATGTCCATCCCATTGCAGCTCCAAACCTCATTTAGTTCAAAAAATTCAAAGCTATCTATCCCTTTAGTTCAAAACCTATTCATGTTGAACCCCTTGCTGCTCCAAACCTTGTCAGTTGTAAATATTTAAAGCTACCCATTTCTCCCCTTCAAAACCTTTTCATGTTCATCCCCTTGCAGCTCCAAACCTCATGAGTTCCAAGAATATAAAGCTACCTATCCCTTCGGTTCAAGACCTATCTGTGTCCATCCCCTTGCAGCTCCAAACCTCATGAGTTCAAAAAATTTAAAGCTACCTATGCCTTCAGTTCAAAACCTATTGGTGTCCAAGCCCTTGCTGCTCCAAATCTTGTCAGTTGAAAATATTTAAAGCTACCCATTCCTTCCGTTCAAAACCTATTCATGTCCAACCCCTTGCTGCTTGAAACGTTGTCAGGTGAAAACATTTAAAAGTACCCATTTGTTCAAAGCAAAACCTATTCATATCCAACCCCTTGCAACTCAAAACCTCATGAGTTCCAAAAGTTCAAAGCTACCTATCCCTCCAGTTCAACACCTATTCACGTCCATCCCATTGCAGCTCCAAACATCATGAGTTCAAAAAATTATCATGTCCAACCCCTTGCAACTCAAAACCTCATGAGTTCCAAAAATTCAAAGCTACCTATCCCTCCAGTTCAACACCTATTCACGTCCATCCCATTGCAGCTCCAAACATCATGAGTTCAAAAAATTCAAAGCTACCTATCCCTCCAGTTCAAAACCTATTCATGTCCAACCCCTTGCTGCTCCAAACCTTGTCAGTTTTAAATATTTAAACCTACCCATCTTTTTGGTTCAAAACCTATTCATTTCAAACCCCTTGCTGCTCCAAACCTTGTCAGTTGATAATATTCAAAGCTACCCATTCCTTCCATTCATTACCTATTTATGTCCATCCTCTTGCAGCTCCAAACCTCATGAGTTAAAAACATTTAAAGCTACCAATCCCATGAGTTCAAAACCTTTTCATGTGAAACCTCTTGCAGCTCAAAACCTTGTCTGTTGAAAACATTCAAAGGTACCCATTCCTTCAGTGCAAAATTTATTGATGTCCAACCCTTTGCACCTCAAAACCTCATGAGTTCCAAAAATTTAAAGCAACCTATCCCTTCAGTTCAAAATCTATTCTTGTCCAACCCCTTGATGCTCCAAACCTTGTCAGTTGAAAATATTTAAAGCTACCCATTCCTTCCATTCAGAACCTACTCAAGTCCATCCCCTTGCAGCTCCAAACCTTGTCAGTTGAAAATATTTAAAGCTACCTATCCCTTCAGTTCAAAACCTATTCATGTCCATCCCCTTGCAGCTCCAAGCCTCATGAGTTCAAAAAATTTGAAGCTACCAATCCCTTCAGTTTAAAACCTAATCATGTCCAAGCCCTTGCTGTTCCAAACCTTGTCAGGTGAAAACATTTAAAAGTACCCATTCCTGCAAAGCAAAATCTATTCATGTCCATCCCCTTGCAGCTCAAAAAATCATGAGTTCCAAAAATTTGAAGCTACCTATCCCTCCAGTTCAACACCTATTCATGTCCATCCCATTGCAGCTCCAAACCTCATGAGTTCCAAAAATATAAAGCTACCTATCACTTCAGTTTGAAACATATTTGTGTCCATCCCCTTGCAGCTCGAAACCTCATGAGTTCAAAAAATTTAAAGCTACCTATGCCTTCAGTTCAAAACCTATTGGTGTCCAAGCCCTTGCTGCTCCAAACCTTGTCAGTTGAAAATATTTAAAGCTACCCATTCCTTCTATTCAAAACCTTTTCATGTCCAACCCCTTGCAGCTCCAAACCTCAGCAGTCCAAAGAATCAAAAGCTACCTATTCTTTCTGTTCAAGACCTATTGAAGTGCAACCCTTTGCAGCTCCTAACCTTTTCAGTTGAAAACATTTAAAGGTACCCATGCCTTCAGTGGAAAACCTATCCATGTCCAACCCCTTGCAGCTCAAAACCACATGTGTTCAATTTAAAGCTACCTATCCTTTCTGTTCAAAACCTATTCCTGTGCAACCCTTTGCAGCTCCTAACCTTGTCAGTTGAAAACATTCGAAGGTACCCATTCCTTCAGTGCAAAACCTTTTCATTTGCAAGCCTTTGCAGCCCAAAACCTCATGAGTTCCAAAAATTCAAAGCTACTTATCCCTTCAGTGCATAACCTATTCATGTCCAACCCCTTGCAACTCAAAACCTCATGAGTTCCAAAAATTTAAAGCTACTTATCCCTTCAGTTCAAGCTCTATTCATGTCCATCCCCTTGCAGCTCCAAACTTCATGAGTTCAAAAAATTTGAAGCTACCTATCCCTTCAGTTCAAAACCTATTCATGTCCAACCCCTTGCAGCTCTGAACCTTGTCAGCTGAGAATATTTAAAGCTACCCATTCCTTCAGTTCAAAACCTATTCATGTCTCCACTTGCAGCTCCAAACCTCAGGAGTTCAAAAAATTTAAAGCTACCTATCCCTCAGTTTGAAACCTATTCATGTTTGACCCCTTGCAGCTCCAACTCATATCAGTTGAAAACATTCAAAGGTACACATTCCTTCAGTGCAAAACCTAACCATGTCCAACCCATTGCAGCTCAAAAGCACATGAGTTCAATTTAAAGCTACCTATCCCTTCTGTTCAAAACCTTTTTGTGTCCAACCCCTTGCACCTCCAAACCTTGTCAATTGAAAATATTTTAAGCTACCCATTACTTACATTCAATGCCTATTCATGTCCATCACCTTGCAGCTCTGAACCTCAGGAGTTCAAAAATTTAAAGCTACCAATCCCGTCAGTTCAAAACCTATTCATGTCCAACCCCTTGCTGCTCACAACCTTGTCAGGTGAAAACATTTAAAAGTACCCATTCCTTCAAAGCAAAACCTATTCATGTCCAACCCCGTTGCAGCTCAAAAGCTCATGAGTTCCAAAAATTCAAAGCTACCTATCCCTCCAGTTCAAAACCTATTCATGTCCAACCCCTTGCTGTTCCAAACCTTGTCAGTTCTTAATATGTAAAACTACCCATCCCTTCAGTTCAAAACCTATTCATGTCCAACCCCTTGCTGCTCCAAACCTTGTCAGTTGAAAATATAAAAAGATCCCATTCCTTCCATTCAAGACCTATTCATGTCCATCCCCTTGCAGCTCCAAACCTCATGAGTTCCAAAAATTGTAAGCTACCTATCCCTCCAGTTCAAACCCCATTCATGTCCAACCCCTTGCAGCTACAAACCTGCCTAATACAAAAAATTTAAAGCTACCTATCCCTTCAGTCCAAAACCTATTCATGTCCAGCCCCTTGCAGCTTGGAACCTCATCAGTTGAACAAATTTAAAGCTACCTATCCCTTCTGACAAAACCTTTTCATGTGCAACCCTTTGCAGATCCTAGCCTTGTCAGTTAAAAACATTTAAAGGTACCCATTTCTTCAGTGCAAAACCTATCCATGTCCATTCCATTGCAGCTCAAAAGCACCGCATGAGTTCAATTTAAAGCTGCCTTATCCATTCAGTTCAAGACCTGCTTATTTCCAACCCCTTGAAGATCCAAGCCTCATGAGTTCAAAAAATTTAAAGCTACCTATACCTAAAGTTCAAAACCTATCCATGTCAACCCCTTGCTGCTCCAAACCTTATCAGTTGAAAATATTTGAAGCTACCCATTCCTTCCATTCAATACGTATTCATGTCCATCACCTTGCAGCTCTGAACCTCAGGAGTTCAAAAAATTTAAAGCTACCAATCCCTTCAGTTCAAAACCTATTCATGTCCAACCCCGTTGCAGCTCAAAAGCTCATGAGTTCCAAAAATGCAAAGCTACCTATCACTCCAGTTCAAAACCTATTCATGTCCAACCCCTTGCTGCTCCAAACCTTGTCAGTTGTAAATATTTAAAGCTACCCATCCCTTCAGTTCAAAACCTATTCATGTCCAACCCCTTGCTGCTCCAAACCTTGTCAGTTGAAAATATAAAAAGCTCCCATTCCTTCCATTCAAGACCTATTCATGTCCATCCCCTTGCAGCTCCAAACCTCATGAGTTCAAAAAATTGTAAGCTACCTATCCCTCCAGTTCAAACCCCATTCATGTCCAACCCCTTGCAGCTACAAACCTGCCTAATTTAAAGCTACCTATCCCTTCAGTTCAAAACCTATTCATGTCCAGCCCCTTGCAGCTTGGAACCTCATCAGTTGAACAAATTTAAAGCTACCTATCCCTTCAGTTCAAAACCTTTTCATATGCAACCCTTTGCAGCTCATAACTTTGTCAGTTGAAAACATTTAAAGATACCCATTTCTTCAGTTCAAAACCTATCCATGTCCATTCCATTGCAGCTCAAAAGCACAGCATGAGTTCAATTTAAAGCTGCCTTATCCCTTCAGTTCAAGACCTGCTTATTTCCAACCCCTTGAAGATCCAAACCTCATGAGTTCAAAAAATTTAAAGCTACCTTTACCTAAAGTTCAAAACCTATTCATGTCAACCCCTTGCAGCTCCAAACTTTATCAGTTGAAAATATTTAAAGCTACCCATTCCTTCCATTCAATACGTATTCATGTCCATCACCCTGCAGCTCTGAACCTCAGGAGTTCAAAAAATTTAAAGCTACCAATCCCTTAAGTTCAAAACCTATTCATGTCCAGCCCCTTGCAGCTCCAGTCCTCATCAGTTGAAAACATTTAAAGATACCCATTCCTTCAGTGCAAAACCTATTCATGTCAAACCCCTTGCATTTCAAAAGCACATGTGTTCAATTCAAAGCTACATATCCTTTCTGTTCAAAACCTATTCATGTGCAACCCTTTGCAGATCCAAACCTTGTCAGTTGAAAACATTTAAAGGTACCCATTCCTTCAGTGCAAAACCTATCCATGTCTAACCCATTGCAGCTCAAAAGCACATGAGTTAAATTTAAAGCTGCCTTAATCATTCAGTTCAAGACCTGTTTATGTCCAACCCCTTGAAGCTCCAAACCTCATGAGTTCAAAGAATTTAAAGCTACCTATCCCTTCTGTTCAAAACCTATTCATGTCCAACCCCTTGCTGCTCCAAACCGTGTCAGGTGAAAACATTCAAAAGTACCCATTATTTCAAAGCAAAACCTATTCATGTCCAACCCCTTGCAGCTCAAAACCTCATGAGTTCCAAAAATTCAAAGCTACCTATCCCTCCAGTTCAAAACCTTTCCATGTCCAACCCCTTGCTGCTCCAAGCCTTGTCAGTTGAAAACATTTGATGGTACCTATTCCTACCATTCAAAACCTATTCATCTAAATCCCCTTGCAGCTCCAAACCTCCGGAGTTCCAAAAATATAAAGCTACCTAACCCTTCAGGTCAAGACCTATTCATGTCCAACCCCTTGCAGCTTGAAACCTCATCAGTTCAAAAAATTGAAAGCTACGTATCCCTTCAGTTCAAACCTTATTCATGTCCAAGCCCTTGCAGCTACAAACCTGCCTAATTCAAAAAATTTAGAGCTACCTATCCCTTTAGTTCAAAACCTATTCATGTCCAGCCCCTTGCAGCTCCAGTCCTCATCAGTTGAAAACATTTAAAGATACCAATTCCTTCAGTGCAAAACCTATTCATGTCCAACCCCTTGCAGCTCAAAAGCACATGAGTTCAATTTAAAGCTACCTATCCCTTCTGTTCAAAACCTTTTTTTGTCCAACCCCTTGCAGCTCCAAACCTTGTCAGTTGAAAATATTTTAAGCTACCCATTACTTCCATTAGATAGGTAGCTTTGAATTTTTGGAACTCATGAGCTTTTGAGCTGCAACGGGGTTGGACATGAATAGGTTTTGCTTTGAAGGAATAGGTACTTTTAAATGTTTTCACCTGACAAGGTTTGGAGCAGCAAGGGGCTGGACATGAAGAGGTTTTGAACTGAAGGGAAAGGTAGCTTTATATTTTTGGAACTCATGAGGTTTGGAGCTGCAAGGGGATGAACATGGATAGGTTTTGAAGGGAAGAAATGGGTAGCTTTAAATATTTACAACTGACAAGATTTGGAGCAGCAAGGGGTTCAACATGAATAGGTTTTGAACTAAAGGGATAGATAGCTTTGAATTTTTTGAACTCATGAGGTTTGGAGCTGCAATGGGATGGACATGAATAGGTGTTGAACTGGAGGGATAAGTAGCTTTGAATTTTTGGAACTCATGAGGTTTTGAGCTGCAAAGGGGAGGGACATGAATAGATTTTGCTTTGAAGGAATGGGTACTTTTAAATGTTTTCACCTGACAAGGTTTGGAGCAGCAAGGGGTTGGACATGAATATGTTTTGAACTGAAGGGATGGGTAGCTTTAAATATTTACAACTGACAAGGCTTGGAGCAGCAAGGGGTTGGACATGGAAAGGTTTTGAATGGGAGGGATAGGTAGCTTTGAATTTTTGGAACTCATGAGCTTTTGAGCTGCAACGGGGTTGGACATGAATAGGTTTTGCTTTGAAGGAATAGGTACTTTTAAATGTTTTCACCTGACAAGGTTTGGAGCAGCATGGGGTTGGACATGAATAGGTTTTGAACTGAAGGGATTGGTAGCTTTAAATTTTTGAACTCCTGAGGTTCAGAGCTGCAAGGTGATGGACAGGAATAGGCATTGAATGGAAGTAATGGGTAGCTTAAAATATTTTCAACTGACAAGGTTTGGAGCTGCAAGGGGTTGGACAAAAAAAGGTTTTGAACAGAAGGGATAGGTAGCTTTAAATTGAACTCATGTGCTTTTGAGCGGCAATGGGTTGGACATGGATAGATTTTGCACTGACGGAATGGGTACCTTTAAATGTTTTCAACTGACAAGGCTAGGAACTTCAAAGGTTTGCACATGCATAGGTTTTGAACAGAAAGGATAGGTAGCTTTAAATTGAACACATGTGCTTTTGAGCTGCAAGGGGTTGGACATGAATAGGTTTTGCACTAAGGAATTGGTATCTTTAAATGTTTTCAACTGATGAGGACTGGAGCTGCAAGGGGCTGGACATGGATAGGTTTTGAACTAAAGTGATAGGTAGCTTTAAATTTTTTGAATTAGGCAGGTTTGTAGCTGCAAGGGCTTGGACATGAATAGGGTTTGAACTGAAGGGATAGGTAGCTTTCAATTTTTTGAACTGATGAGGTTTCAAGCTGCAAGGGGTTGGACATGAATAGGTCTTGACCTGAAGGGTTAGGTAGCTTTATATTTTTGGAACTCAGGAGGTTTGGAGCTGCAAGGGGATTTACATGAATAGGTTTTGAATGGAAGGAATAGGTACCATCTAATGTTTTCAACTGACAAGGCTTGGAGCAGCAAGGGGTTGGACATGGAAAGGTTTTGAACTGGAGGGATAGGTAGCTTTGAATTTTTGGAACTCATGAGGTTTCAAGCTGCAAGGGGTTGGACATGAATAGGTTTTGCTTTGAAGGAATGGGTACTTTTAAATGTTTTCACCTGACAAGGTTTGGAGCAGCAAGGGGTTGGACATGAATAGGTTTTGAACAGAAGGGATAGGTAGCTTTAAATTTTTTGAACTCATGAGGTTTGGAGCTTCAAGGGGTTGGACATGAATAGGGTTTGAACTGGAGGGATAGGTAGCTTTCATTTTTTTGAACTGATGAGGTTTCAAGCTGCAAGGGGATTGACATGAATAGGTTTTGAATGGAAGGAGTAGGTACCTTCAAATGTTTTCAACTGACATGGCTTGGAGCAGCAAGGGGTTGGATATGAATAGGTTTTTAACTGAATGGATAGGTAGCTTGAAATGTTTTGAACTCATGAGGTTTGGAGCAGCAAGGGGATGGACATGAATAGGTCTTGAACTGAACGGACGGGTAGCTTCTCATTTTTTGAAGTCATGAGGTTTGGAGCTGCAAGGGGATGGACATGAATAGGTTTTGAATGGAAGGAATGGGTAGCTTTAAAGATTTTCAACTGACAAGGTTTGGAGCTGCAAACTAGAGGTTTGGAGGTGTGGAGCTGCAAAGCGTTGGACATGAAAAGGATTTAAACTGAATGGATCGATAGCTTTAAATTTCTTGAACTGATGAGGTTTGGAGCTGCAAGGTGTTGGACATGAAAAGGTTTGAAACTGAATGGATAGGTAGCTTTAAATTTCTTGAACTGAAAAGGTCTGGAGCTGAAGAGGCTGAACATGAATATGTTTTGAACTGAGTGCTAAACATTTTTAGCAGGCAACATTCAGAGATGAGGAGGTTTGGAGTCAGAATTGATTGGAGATTACATTGTTGAGAGCCAAAGTGGCTTTGAACAAAATGGGTTTCCAGCTGAGGAAGTTTCAAGGTGAACAGCTTTCAAGCTGGAAATTCTCTGAGCTAAAAAGGATAGAAGAAGAAGAAGATTTTCGCCAAAGTATTTTGGAACTGGATAGGTTAGCAGCTGTAGACATTTAGAGCTGAAGAGTTTCAGATTTGAAAAGTTCTTGAGCTGGAGAGGTTCAAAACTGAACTGAAAAGGATACAAAATCACATGATTGGATCTTGAAAAAATATCACCCAATTGGTTTGTATTGGGAGAGATTGGCAGCTGCACAGATATTTAGAGTGGAATTGTTTTAGATCTGAAAAGTTCTTAGGCAGACAAGTTTTGATACTAAAGAGTTCCACAACTGAAGACATTTGTATATGAAGAGATTGGGAATTGAAAAAGGTTTCTTGCTGAAGAGGTTCATAGCAGGAGAAGTGTCTGAGTTCTAAACATTTTTAGCAGGCAACATTCAGAGATGAGGAGGTTTGGAGTCAGAAATGATTTGAGATTAAGTTGTGTAGAGCCAAAGAGGCTTTGAACAAGATGGGTTTGCAGCTAAGGGAGTTTTGATGTGAACAGGTTTCAAGCTGGAAAGGCTCAGAGCTGATAAGGATAGCAGCTGCATAATATTTCTTCCAAAGAGATATGGAATTCTTTTAAACATTAAGAGGGGAAGAGTTTTTGATGTGAAAAGTTCTTAAGCTGAATAGATTTGATACTAAATATGTTCAGAACCGAAGATATTTGAATACTGAGAGGTTAGGAAATGAAAAAGGTTTCTTGCTGAAGAGCCTCATGGCTGGAAAGGGTCTGAGAAGCATAAAGGTTCATAGCTGAAGGGGTTCTGAGTTATAGTGAATTTTTGCAGGCCAATTTTTGAGTTGACAAGGTTTGGAGTCATAGATGATTTGAGATCAAGTTGTTGGTAGCCATAGAGGCTTTGAACAAAAGATGTTTGCAGCTAACAACGTTTTGAGCTGCAATTGGGAACTTGAGCATTTGGGAACCTAAAATTTTTTAAACCAGGAGCAAAGAAGTTCCAAATAATTGGACTTCTTGAATATTTGCACTTTGAGTATACCATGAATTCTAGCTTCAGAATCAATTTTCTTTTATTTTTGTGAGATGTGGGATGTTTCCTAATAAAAAATCGGTTGTTAACTTCAAAGGTATGCTTTTTAGCCAAGGAATTTCGCCTGGAACCTAAAGTTCGTTAAACCATCAGGGTCAGGGTACTGAATCAATTCTAATTTAAGAAACCTAGGTGTCGCAAATGGGTGTGGTCATTTTAATCATGCACCTCGTCATGGAGAACTCCTGGACAACCCATTCCTCAGCTTGGAATAGAAAAAAACGTCTCACTCACCCAAAATGCTCTTCATCAGGGATGGGCCATGAGAGATCACCACGCAGCAAAGACGACGTTCCTGAATCCTCCGCAGATGCTCAAGCCCTGGAATTTCGTAGCCGTGGAATTGGCAGACGTCGAATTGGTAGCGCGAAATACGTACTGCACAATGAACCAAATATCCACTTCACCATGAACGCAGGTTGCTGTCGAACCCGTAGCGCGAAATACTGCACAATTACCGAAATTTTCGCTTCACTTTGAAATAGAAGAGATTGAAATTTCTTAAATTCCACAAGGCACCGATTTTGGTGCATAAAAATTAAAAAACTCATTCAAATGCAATAGAATTGAGTAATGACTTCAAGAAGGAATTCGAAGCATGAAAATCTCCGGAATTCCAAGATTCATCCGAAATACTTTTTTAAAACAACCCCTAAAAGAATTATTGCAATAGATCAAAAAATAAATAAACGAACATCCACCACCCTTTGCACAATCGAAGCACAAACTGTTCTGTCGATCACCAGTAAAAATATCACCGGAATACTGTGCAATGAACCCAAAAATTGAATAGAACCTACGAAATTTCCTCAAATTCGACAAGCAGAACTGCACTGGTTCAGTAAAACAATAAAAAAAAGTATTCAAGCACTGTACAGGGAAATATTCACTGCATGTAGTAACACAGAGCACAAAATTCCTCTGAATTCCACACCAACCGGAGGCAGAAATCAATCTGTGGAACACCAGCAAAAGTTGCATTCAAGTCGAAGACCAAGGTTAAACTGATATTCTTGACAACCAGTTAACCGGTTGTTCTTGATAACCAGTTAACCGTCAACCCCTTTTCCATAATTTATGAATGCCATTCTCCAAGGGCAACCTTCAACTGACCATTCAAAAAAAAACCAAGGCAACTGGGGATTGTAAAAACGATAATCCCTAAATTCCTTTCTGCAAAATTCGTTTCGCCAAAATCCCTTTCAAAATGCCATTCATTGTGGATTCCTGTTGCCTCTTTTCAAAAAATTTTCTACAAATCCGAAATTCAGGCTTTCAAAGAATTAACGCTTTTCAAGGAAACGCACAAAGAAAATTATACGAGAGACATTGGAGATTTCCCAGAGACAAAATTATAGGAGACATTGCTGATTTTTTAATCCTGTTGCAACTCTTTAAAATCTCCCATGAGACTGTTGTAACCCTGAGTAACCCTGGATTTCTCTTGAAAGAAGTTATAAGTATTGTTGTACACTTTATTCATTTGGAAAAATGAGATGCAGAAAGGGAATTTTGAAAATGTTGCTGGGGAAATGCAGAATAGTGTTTTTTACTTTGCTCTTCATATTTGGAACTTCTTCCTGAACCTAAATTGCAATTAATGATGAAACCTGACTTCTTGCTATTAGGGTGACTCACAGCTTATGCTTTGACTCACCTATTTTGGCCTGGAATTGAAGGTGATCATCTGTGTTTTGTGCAGTGACTACTGACTGGACTAACTCTCTCATGAATCTGTGATAGAATATCCAGTGCAATTCCAGCGGCAAAAAAAAAATTGTTTCATCCATGTATACAAATGAAGAGATCCTAAAATTGCATTAATAGCTTGCATAGTGATGCAATAATGATCAAAAAGGATAACAGTTGATGCTATGAAAATATCTCATTACTGTACAATGGCTTTTTGTGCATAAAATGGTGCACATCTTGTTTTAATCTTGTTAAAACAAGAGCTAGCTTCCAACATTTTAAAAGAGGTGGTAATGTATGTGATCAAGTTCTATACCAGCTCCTGAGAAAAGAAAGTGTAATCCTAACTTACAAAAGGATTGTGAGTCAAGTGTTTATAAAATATACTCTTTATTTTATACACTGGTACAAACACACCCTTTGAGAGATACTCTAAGTTAAATTCCAAACAAGAAATGTTAAGCCTATCTTCTGCTCAGACTCAACTCAGAATATATTCTGAGTTTGCAGAAGGAAAACACACCACATATAAGTAAACTCAACACAATGCAAATGGAACACACACAATGCCACATTTCTTCACTTAAGAAATGTGGATCAAGGAAAGGCCAAATTAAACAATAGGGATTGTTTAATGAAGGGGATGTCCAGGAAATGTAATCAGATAATGCTCCTTCAAGAAAGGAGAAGATATTAACCTGAACAATGGGCAAGAGACAATGGAGTGTTGCACTCCATTTCTCCATCACTTCTTCAACATCAGGATTTCCTGATGTTGCATCTTTGATATTAATTTTTATGAAATGAAGAAATTAATGAGGCAGTGGAAAGGGGCATACGAAAATTATTTCCCTTTACAGGATAACAGAATCACCACGGGCAATAAAAAAAAAAAGGTTCCACCCTTTTTCTCTCAGTAAAGTAGGAGCAAAACAAATTGTAGTCATATTAACGACCGCAACACCCTTCACTTTACGCACGACCCTTTTAAGCTAATGTATTTCTGCTACGCTTGGCTGCGCCTGGTGCGCTAGCAATTATATTTCACAACCCCATTGTTAACGGAATACTTTCCCGACGGCGCTCACGCTTCCTTCTTTTGAATAAACAAAGCATGACGTCCCCGATCCAAATTGGTTTCTATGCACGTTTCTCGACCTTGGCCGGCCAAAGCTATATATACAGGTGCATTTTATGTTGCATTAAGTTTACCGCACCAGACTGTCCAAACGCCAAATCTACGCTGCTTTGCTCTCGGTAGAAATATTGTATCAACTGTGTGAAGATAAATAAAGAATCATTTGAAATACTCTAACGGAGTAACTTTTGCGTTTCCTTCGAAAGTCAAAGAAAACTAATTAAATCTCTGATCCGCTTTTTCCATTAATTATCAGAAAGTAGCTCTCAACGACTGATCATTGTTGATCACCAACTTTTGTAAAATAGTTTTTGGATAACAAATTTGGCGCAGCCATAGTTTTCTTTTTTTGGGGGGGGGGGGTTGATCCCTAGGGTTGCTGCATTTAAAGTGCACCAAGTGTAGTGGTTCTTGCAGGTGACGCAATTGCTAGTGTGAAAAAGTTGAACGTCAGACAAGAAAAAGAGACTGAGGTGAAAAAGCATTTCTAGAGAAATTTAATTGTTGAATTACGGATCAATAATTTTAAGTATCCCACCAATGAATTGTGTACAAAATTTGTTAATGAAACTTTTTACCCAGTCGAGAGAAAAGTAAAACTTAAAAATCAGTAGTCATCACTAGAAAAGGGATCCCACGCGCAAAAGTGAGAGTGTTGAAAGTGCCTACGTGAGCTAAGTGCGCAGACAACCAAGCCTCTGCAAAACATCATGTCATTGCCTGTCCCAAAGGTAGATGAACTCCCCAGTATCCACAGGGCTAGAATTGTGAATGAATCCTCTGAGGCTGTGGTCGGATATTTGACTGAGTTAGTGAGACTGCTCCAAGCAGAGAACGTCCGGGGTTTAAGCACTAAGAGATGCTGAACCTAGACCTTCTGCTGAAATTAGAGCTACCTTAACAAGAAAAATCGAATTCCAAACCAATCAGTTTAAGAGTTACAATTCGATAATAGAGTCTCTCACTCCCAACCTAGCTGTGCTCAACAAAAGTACTTTAGCTATTGAGACCACTCAATTGTCATTGTTCGCAGCCCACTTAAAAGATGAGACCGAACGGAGAAAAGCGGAGGTTGGACAAGCTTTAGGTATTAAGACCCAGCTACAATTGAGAGAGCTTACTCTAAATCAATTAGATGATCCAACCAAGGACGAGGTAGTCTTTTTTAATATGAAGACCTTACGCAATTCCAGTGCTTACAAAGGTGACAAAAACATCGCTAATAATATTCTGGCAAACATCCCTATGTTCTCAGAAGCCGAAGGCACTTGGGTAGACTGGTGGAACAAAGTTCGCCTATTTCTAGCAGATTGCAAGGTTACCGATGCGCATATGCAATCTGTAATACGTCAGAGAGTCACTGGAAAGGCAAAAGAGTTTTTAAATAATGCAACCCCAGGGTTGTTAGACCAACCTTATCCATCGATAGTAAGAGCTCTTGAAAAGGCATATGGTGGTGATTTGATGGGTTTGGGCATGTTAAAACTGCAGATAATATTGCAAGGTGACCTGGAGAATATCCTCGATTATTTGGTACACATTAAAAAGATTGGACTCGAGATGTTGGGAGAAGTCCCCAGTAAAATCAAAGTTATACGTGTTGAAAACTCCGAGCCTAAAATTGTTGCTAACCCTATGTTGGCTGAAGAGACTTTAAGACACAAATGTCGCACGGCTCAAATAGATGAGATCATGCTGAGTCACTTTATGGCAGGTTTACAGCCTGATTTCATAAAGAGATTCAGCATTGTTCCCGTAACGTTAGAATGAGCAATAGAGGCCGCCACCAATGTTGAGAAACTGAGAAAGTTCCAACAGACGGCCGAGTCTCGAAAAGTTTTCCGTACCTCAGCAGTAGCAACTAGTGTTAGTCCAGTAGTGCGTACTTGCTATAATTGTGGAAAACCCAGTCACTACGTGACTGAATGTACGGCACGTGGCAAAGTTCCGATAGGAAACAGTGTGAGTGGCTATCAAGGAGAGCAAAAGGCTTTACCTCCCCCGCAAGGGAAAAGACTGATGCTCTCTTTGCCAGCGGACAGTGGGCTTCCGCGCAAGACAAGGGGATCCCAAGACGGTAGATCCCCAAGTTGCAGCAAAAGTCCCAACTCCCGATCATTGAGTCCTGGCCAGGCAAAGGGCCAGGGCAAGGGACAACGAGGCAAGGGATGCAAGGGAGCAACATCTCCCTCCAGCAGCCACTCAGTACGTACGGATAGAAGCATCCGCCTACACTTCACATCTAAGGAGCAGCTAGACGGCCTGCAGATTGAAGGGATCAAGGAAGTCACAGGCAATGAGCCTGGAAACAACTGTTGACGGGACCTTCCACATCCCCAAAGCTTCCGGTTGTCCTACTCTCCACATCAGTAACTTCTGTCCCCAACAAGTTCCTAATCGACATGGGATCCGAGGTATTGTTGATTTCTCCTTTACTCGTAACTAGTGATTCCTTCACGCGTACCCCTGGTTTAACATTGTCAACAATAGAAGATTGGAAAATACCTTTTTGGTGATCTTTAGACGCAATCTTGTGGTTTAAGGACTTACTCCTTGCCAAGGCTACTCTTTTAATTACCAAGATAGCAGACCGGGCATTTGACGGTATTTTAGGGCATGATGTGCTTAAAGCTGAAAATGCTAGGATTAATTTTGGGAAGAAGTGCCTTATTATGTCCAGAGTCTGTATCCCTTTCTTCTCAGAAAGAGATAAAGGCTTTCACCTCTGCAAGGAAGTGCGCAAAATATCAGGACAGAAGGAGGCATCTTTCCGAGTGTACCCAGTCAACACTTGCACTATACCAAAAAATTCTTAGTCTGTCCTCTGAATGAGACCTAGTAAGGATATTGGTGGCGTTTTAGAAGACCGATCCATCTTAGTAGATAATTTCCAGAATGGGGGGATAATTGTTGCGAAAAGTTCGTTGAAAGTGCGAAAAGGAAAAATCAGGATTTTATGTTTAAACATCACTGACCGGGACATACAGGTTACCCCGCGCATGACGGTTGGCATAGGATCCATCAACGGTATTGAGATGGCCACCAGAATGACGAAGAAACCTACCAAGAAAGTTTTTGCTACAACTAAAAGATCAGCAGCAAATGACACTAAGAACAAGATACATGGGAAAGTAGAGAAGGAAAATCTAGAACAACTAATTGATGAGAATTTGAGCTCATCCGAATGCCCATCAGAATACATAGAAATAGTCCGGAAAATGCTGCTAAAATATTGGAATGTGCTGGCAAAGAAGTCTGACCAGCTTGGACTATGTCCCATGTACGAGGCAGATATACCCTTCAACACAGAGTCTCCAATTTATACCAGACAGTACCCTATCCCTTACGAGATGAGGTCCCTGTTAGGAGAATACGTTGAGGATCTCCTCAATAACGAAATAGTACAGCCGTACTTCTCTGTATAACACCCCAACCTTAATGGTCAAGAAGAAAGATGGAGGATGGAGGATGGTGGTCGATTTCCGTAAGCTTAATGAGCACGTGATAACCAATCCACATCCTTTACCGCAAATTAGTCAAATCTTTGAAGAATTAGGATTGGCAAAGTTTTTCTCTGCCCTCGATCTGTTGCATGGGCTTTACAATATTAAAATTATAGAAGACCAGAGGTGGAAAACTGCCTTTTCCACCCCCATGGGCCATTACAAGTTTTTTAGTTTGCCCATGGGTTTGAAAAATAGCCCAAGTATATTCCAGCGATTAATGCATCTGGTGTTGGATGGATGTTTAGGATCATATGTGTACATTTACGTGGACAACATAGTGATCTCCTCCAAAACAGCCAAACAACACATGGTGCATTTAGAAGATATCCTTTGTAGGTTGAACAAATCCGCTTTAAAAATAAAGTTTTCAAAGTCTCACCTGTTTAAGACACAGATTGAGTATCTCGGATTTTTAATTAGTAATGAGGGTATTAAAGTAAATCCCGTTAAAACGGATGCAGTCCAAAACTTCCCTACGCCAAAGAATATCAAGGGCGTACAAGCTTTTCTTGGCTTAGTGGGTTATTTCAGATCATATATTAAGGATTTTGCAACGAAAGCAAGACCTTTTTATAGCCTACTAAAAAAGGACACGGAGTTCAGTTGGGGAAAAGAGCAAGAAGAAGCGAAGAAATGCCTAACTCAATGTGTACTAGATGCCCCAATCCTGTCCTTCCCTGACTTTGACAAAGAATTCATATCAACAACAGACGCTTCAGGACATGCAATCAGTGCAATCCTGACTCAAAAAGGACAAAAAGGAAGTCCTTATAGGTTGCGCATCTAGAACTCTGAATGGAGCCAAATCAAGATATTTGAACACCGATAGAGAACTCCAGGCTGTTTACTATGGAGTATCCCAATTCAGGTCATACCCCTGAGGTCATAAATTTAAAATCCGAGCGGACCATATCGCAATCCCATATTTGGCCCGACAAAAGAACAGCAACAGCAGGAGAGCCATTGGATGGTTCATGGTCCTCAACAAATATGAATATACGGTGGAGGATAAAAGAGGGTTGAGCATTCCACACGAGGATGCTTTAAGTAGGTTCCCACCAGAGAAGACCAAAAAACTATGCGCATATCTGTCACCCGCATTTAAGAGAACGGACTTGTTGCTGTATATTTCCAGGGATTTCATAGTGAAAGAGACAGAGAAAGTGGGCAACGCCCCCGCAGGCGAACAATACGGTAAGCAGGAGGGACTGATCATCAAAAAAGAGAAAGAGGGCTCGCGTATCTGGGTCCCGCCCTCTCTGGGCCTGCAAATCATTGCTCTATTTCAAAATCCCCAGGCAATGGGACACAGCTGAGTGGACAGAACAACATACGCGCTTTGACAGGAATTTGCCTGGACCTATTTAGAAAAGGATGTGGGCAATTACATCAGATCCTGCAAATTATGTCAAGCTAACAAGCACTACGTCCATTGAACGCCATATATGACCACAGGCGTGCCAAAACAATGTTTTGAAGAGGTGAGCATGGACGTAGTTGGACCGGTCCCAAGCAGCTCAAAAGGTAATTGCTATATTCTGGTTATCCAGGACAGATTGTCCCAATGGATAGTGTTCTCCCTCATGACAGAGGCTTCTGCGTTAACAACAGCCAGATTGTTTTTAAGCAATTGGGTTTGTTTATTTGGGCCCCCAAAGAAAATATTAACCAATAGGGGGACAAACTTTTTGAGTAGTATTTTTTGGGACATGGCCAGGTTTATTGGGGCACAAGCCATCACAACCACCATGTATCAACCACAAGGAAATGGGCAAAATGAAAGAGCCCATCGCGAACTGCATGAATACCTAGCTTTGTATCTGGATCCGGATAATAGGCAAGCATTGGACAAGCTATTGAAGTTTGCCGCAGGGGTGCATAATTCATCCAAACACAAGGCCTTACAGGCTTTGCCTTTTGAAGTTGTTACTGGCATGAAACCTCGTAATTATTGGGTCCCTATGTATATGGACAAAGCGCAGCTTGACGAGATTAAGAACAAGAGCAGAAAAGAAGAGTTCAAAGTAATACGCAATCTTGCCCAGAAGGCCATTAGAAAGAACCAAGCGTCGTACCTAGACAGAATAAATACCCACAAGAAAGGCTCCAATTATGAGATCGGCAATAAAGTATGGATACAACGCCATGACGCTGCTACATTTGTAGGCAGAAAATGGTCACCAAAATACAAAGGACCATACACAGTCATTGATAAAATCAACCATGTAGTAATCAGGGTACAGGATGACAAAAACCCGGACTGGACAGACGTAATCCACATCAGTTACATGCGACCGTATGAAATACAACAGTCCTCACCAGTTCCCTTGCCAACACCTTTGGAGGAAAAAGATATACTTGAAGTACTGGACGATGACCAAAATGACGAGGTCCCAAAATGGAAATGGGAAGGTCCTCAGAGTATCGAAGAAAAGCAGTGGGAGACTGATGAAGAAGAAGAAACTGCTGTAGCCACAACAACCACTGGAGGAGAACAGGGGAGGAAAACTCTGGGTTCTAAAATCCATAAACATCCCGTGGATAAACAGGCTATCAAATATATCTTGAAAAGGCAGAAAGAATCTAGAGATAAACAAGATTCATCGGCTTCACAGTCCGAACAAGAAGATTCCTTTGTGTCAGTGCCAGATTTAGAGGCGACAGTAATACCAGTGTTGTTGTAAATTAGTTAATTTAGATCTTTTTGCAATCCTTGAATCCAGACGTCTCTAAGTTCCTCCAGATTGTATAACTTACTGTTGCAAGTTATATTTAAACAAATTCCGGCAATTCCTTGAGAGGAGATTTCTTGATCCTTGTTACCGGGCAAAGTAAATTCAACTCCTCTTTTATAAAACAGGCAAGTGAGCTTTATTTTGTGTTCAACAGCAATGATACCGTACACTAACAAACTTCAGACAGCAATGAGCGCGGTCAACTGAGAACAAGCAACTATATAGATTCGGTGAGGTGAGGTTGGGCAAGAATGGTCAGACCCGGATCTGACCTCATTCTAGGTGAGATTGCGTAACCTTGCGGCGCGTGACTCAACAGAGATCATGCAGTGAGACCGTGAGACAGACGACGTGACTTTATTTGGAGCGTCGTCTGCTAGGTGAAAGGGAACATAGCAAAGTTATTGATGACAAATTCTCTGCGGAAAATATAAAAAAAATAAGTCCTCTTATTTTCTCACATGCCAGGGCATGTTTTTTGCACCAGAATCCTTCATCACCCTCATTTGAGGTGTGCAGGAATTCATACAGATCTACTTGACTGTAAAAAGTCAAAGAATTATCCGTATGTAGGAACCTGCCTTGTAGAGTACAGTTCAGTTCCTTTCAGAGAACCAATTGGTCGGTTCTTCATTTCTTGCTCGGTGATATCTTTTGTTGATGAGGACCAATGTTTAAGTCCGATTGAGAAATTTTGGTTTTTAAAATTTACATTCCCTTATTCCTTATTGCTTCCTACTAAGTCTTCGGCTTGCTGAGTCTTTCAAAAGCAAATTTGCGAAAATAAATCAAAACAAAGTCAACACAAGTCAATCAACGTAATGGTTAGATTTGCAAAATTTCTGTTTCTGGCCTGCGCGGTTCTCGCATTCAATGACAACTGCGTAAATGTGGGCCAAAATATTATTGTGAGGCTGTTTGCGAGGCAAGGCACGCTTCGTACTATGACAATGAAGTAATCTTCATTGGTCGAGTGCTGGACTTGCAATGCGTTGCCATGCATCATTTGAAGGTTGGTTTGTTTCTTTCCTGAAATATAGAAGCATTAAATTTTAGTTTTCAAACTTTCAGAGAGTAACCTTAACAACTCAAGTTTGGTGTAGAGGATCAGTGACAGAGCATCTTCAGTCTGTCATTAATCCTTGGTGGCTCTGCCAGGGTATGGAGAAAAAGACAGTTACTAGTATAAGTACTAGTACCATTATTTCTTCTACTTCTTCGAAGAGTGAGTTATTTCTGATTTTAACCAATCGAACAGCTAAAATATTTTCTTTCTAAATTAGAGTTTGTAATTGCAACCTTTGCACTGGATTCCACAACAATCGAGTCTTCGGTTGTTTTGGAGTTCAGGACTGAGATGTCCGTGTCTTCATCTTTGGAGCGGACAACTGTTCCTTTGGAGAGGATTTTCATTCCTGGTCCTGTTGAGGATATTCCCTTGAAAGTGGAAATGCAATTGCCTATGGAAAAGCTGGGAAAATCTAATGTTACAGAACTACAAAAACATTCCTGGCTTTTCTATTTTCTAATTGGCATGAGCATTTTTGCCTTTCTGTTGCTGATCATTCTCTCCACTTTGATCTACATAAAATGTAAACCTGTAAGTTCCAGTAAATTTCAGTCTTTTTCTTTTGTAAAAGTTTGGTTTCGATATTTTTAGGCTAGTTTGTTGGTTACTTCTGTTGAGGATGCAGTAAGAATGGTTAATCCATTTTTTGATGATTTGGAGATTGTTGCTGCTGGTGTTCAGCCAGTTTCGTTTGGTGAGGCTTTAGAAATGGCTGAGAGAAGTCAAACTTTTGCTTCTGTCCGTCCTTTTCGCATTAAACTTTTGATTGAGTTTCAGGAATTTCTCTTTTTGTACAATATTCTAATACAGTTTATATCTACAGAATATCAAGAGTTGCAGGAAGTTCCTCTGTCTGCAACAACTCAAGAATAAAACACAGGAGAATTAGCGTGTTACGACATTCAATGGATTAACATGGAAGGTTTCCACCAGAAATCAAACCGCTTTGTCAAGGATAATCGTCATTAGTGCAATTTTTTTGTTGCTGGCTTTATTTTAGTGGCATTTGTTGTCATGTTTTAATGCCAAATAAATTGCTCTGCTTGTTCAACATCCAGTTTTTTACTTTTTATTTTATTGTCATAATCCCGGTTCTGGGATTCAACTGTAAATGGGGGTATTGAGGCACATTTGGGGCCATTCTGGAAGGCAACAATTCAATTGTAGTATTTTCTAGGGCACTCATGTCCCTTTGTCTTCTTCTTCTTAGAATGTATCTAAGTTTTGCATAACATAAATACATTATACACAATAGGATAATTACAAGAAGAGTAATTGAGACAATTAAGTAAATGTATCCATGATCTTGAAAGTGTATTTGGAGATCACTAATATCTTCATTTATTTTTCTTTTAACATCCGGGGGTAATACTTCTTCTACAGTGTTTATTTCAATGCAATCTAATTTAGGTATGAGGGTTTTAAATGGTCCATTGACCATAGTATATCGACAATTTGGTTTAAATTGAAGTATACCTGAGTAGGGTAATACATACAAGTTTTCAGTGGAGGGAATTTTGTTGTCATCAGAGTCAGCACAATATTGTGTGACTCTGCCTTTGTCAGCGTCCACATAAGCAAACTCATCTTGATCGAGTTGCACAACTTTGTCCTTTGGAGCTTCCATCTCCAACATTTCACAGGAATTTTTTATTTCTTCTTCATTGGATCCTTGTTGGATATTTTGTAAGCAATTTACTGCTTTCACAGTAGGCGTATGCTGCCATCGGCATACTTGACATCCAGAGTATCCTATACTCCTTAAACAGGTGGGCAACTCGTTATTATTTATTCCATATAAGTTTGTTCCTTGTTGCAGCATGTTGGTATGAGGAATTCTAGCTTGGTACCATTTTGGAGCCCCAAGATAGGTTTCCTTTGCTACAGGCATCACATGGACACGGAATAAACCGTATTTTGCTGCAGGTCTTATAACTGGAACAATCGTAATAATGTGTAGTTTGCAGGGGCCTAATTTTTGCTCTGCAGAGCTGGAACATCCAATAAATTTACTGGTTGTTAATGGATTAGATTGGATGATGGCCATCATTTCTGCGGCAGAAGATCCAATCAAAGAGGCTCTATGTTCTGTAGTTAATATGGTAGATATAATGGCATGCACTGCATCATAATTATAAAGATAGGTAGGAAATTGGTATTTCATGATAGCTTCTATGTCATGTATAAGGAAGGATTCAATATCCACTATGTGGCTGAATTCGGATCTTAAAGTTATCAGTCTCATCCAAAATCCTACGGTATCATTATTTGAGGTTTGCAGATCTTCTATAAGATCTTTGACACTGGTAAATAAATCTTCCTGTTTGGGGTTTATTCTGAGAAAGTTGGTTGGGTAAATGTTAACCCATTAATTTTTTATTTGGATGTCTAGGACGTGCACAATACTACGCCTAAGTATTGGTATTATATTTAGGTGAGCCATGTCACTTGGAAGCACTATACTTGCATTTCTAACTTTTGCTTCCAAACTTTCAGTGACCACTTCTAAATAATGAGCCTTATGACTTATTACGTCCATAGAGATATTCATTAGTTTGCTAAGAGTAGCATTATTTGCGTTCAATGCCACTTTCAAATCCTTGAAATATTATTGGGCAGTTATTTGAACTTTGTCAATTCTTTCTATTATGCTTCCCACATCTAACGTAGACTCGATAGTCCAGAAATTATTTGGGACGCATATAGAATATAATTCTTCTACTGTTACACCTACATCTCCAGGGAAAGTTCTGATCAGAGATAGTTTATCTAACCTATTGCTATTTGAATCAATCCCTTTGTTGTTAGGGATCTCTTCAATTATTAACAAATTATTCACTGGGAACACTAAAAATATCACAAAGGCAATTTTTAGTGAGAAGTACATTGCTCAACACCATGGTTGGCCAAGAACTGGTCATACCAAGGTTGAAGCTCATTAAGTAGAATCACTTGACTTCCTCCTTTTAGGGGAGGGAGTTCTCTTTCCTTCTTGTCTGGTTTGAAATGGAAGTATTTTATCCAAGTCTAAACCAGACAGCATTCTTTACTGTGGTTGTAAAGGCTTTACCTTGATGGTGGGCTTGGCTTCTCTCTTCTTTTTCCTTTTTGTAATCATGTCTTTCGTGGCCTCCAAAGGGTCACGCATTGCTTCAGGCAACCTTGATTGTCGCGGCATGCTTGCTGCACCCGGTTGCGTCATCATGGTTTCAGACATTGTGGGGAGTGTTTCCTCATCAGCGGCCATGATGGTTTTTTTGGCTGCTGTTGCGCCAGGAGAGAGAAATCTGCCAATTTCATCAGTCACGTCGGAAAACAATTCAGTTAATCTTTCTTGAAGAGAAGGGGATCCTTGCTGTTCAATTATGGTTTTGTCAGGATCAAATGGAGAATGATAAATAGATGATTTCTCAGAAGTAGCACTACTAGGTACAGATTTGAATACTGTAGTCATATTAACAACCACAACACCCTTCACTTTACGCACGACCCTTTTAAGCTAATGTATTCCTGCTACGCTTGGCTGCGCCTGGTGCGCTAGCAATTGTATTTCACAATCCCGTTGTTGACGGAATACTTTCCCGACCGCACTCACGCTTCTTTCCTTTGGAATAAACAAAGCATGATGTCCCCGATCCGAATCGGTTTCTATGCGCGTTCCTCAACCTCGGCCGGCCGAAGCTATATATACAGGTTCATTTTATGTTGCATTAAGTTTACCGCACCAGACTCTGTCTGAACGCCAAATCTACGCCGCTTTGCTCTTGGTAGAAATTATTGTATCAACTGTGTGAAGATAAATAAATAAACATTTGAAATACTCTCACAGAGTAACTTTTGCGTTTCCTTCAAATGTCGCGGAAAACGAATTAAATCTCCGATCTTCTTTTTCATTAATTATTAGAAAGTAGCTCTCAATGACTGATCATCGTTGATCACCAACTTTCCTAAAATAGTTTTTGGATAACAAATTTGGCGCAGCCGTAGTTTTCTTTTTTGGAGGGGTGGATCCCTAGAGTTGCTGCATTTAAAGTGCAACAAGTGTAGTGGTTCTTACAGGTGACGAGATTGCTGGTGAAAAAAGTTGAAAGTCAGACGAGGAAAAAGAGACTGAGGTAAAAAGTATGTTGTCGTAAATTAGTTTATTTAGATCTTCTACAATCTTTCAAATCCAGACGTCTCTAGATTCTCCAATCGTATAACTTACCGTCGCAAGTTTTATTTAAACTAATTTCAACAATTCCTTGAGAGGAGATTTCTTGATCCTTGTTACCGGGGAAAGTAAATTCAACTCCTCTTTTATCAAAATGTACGAGTGAGCTTTATTTTGTGTTCAACAGCAGAGATACTATACTCGAACAAACTTCGGACAGCAATGAGCGTGCGATCAACGGAGAACAGGCAACTATATAGATTTGGTCAGGTAGAGTTGGGCAAGAATGGTCAGACCCGGATCTGACCTCATTCTAGGTGAGGTTGCGTAACCTTGTGGCGCGTGACTCGCGGGAGATCACGCGGCGGAACCGTGAGCCAGACAACGTGAGTTTATTCGGAGCGTCGTCTGCTAGGTGAAAGGGAACGCAGCAAAGTTATTGATGACGAATTCTCCGCGGACAATAAAAAAAAATAAGTCCTCTTATTTTCCCACATGCCAAGGCATGTCTTTTGGCACCAGATTCCTTCATCACCCTCATTTGAGGTGTGCAGGAATTCATACAGATCTACTTGACTGTAAACAGTCGAAGAATTATCCATATGTAGGAACCTGCCTTGTAGAGTACAGTTCAGTTCCTTTCATAGAACCAATCGGTCGGTTCTGCAATTTTTCCTGGTGATTTTAATTTTGATAAGGACTATTCTTATGTCCTATTGAGAATTGTCAGATAGTAATTTTTACATTCCCTCAATCTTTTCAGATAACGTTTCCAAACAAATTCGCGTTTTAGTCTGTTGCAATATTTTCGCGAAAAGTAAATAAAAATAAAGTCCATCAATAAGTCAACACACAAGTCAATCAACAAAAATGTTTTGATTCGCGAGGTTTCTGCTTTTGGCCTGCGCTGTTTTCGCGTTTGATGACAATTGCGTAAATGTGGGCCAAAAGTATTACTGCGAAGATGTCTGTGAAGCAAGGCATTCTTCGTATTACGATGACAAGGTGATCTTCGTTGGTCGTGTTTTGGAATTCAAATGCGTCGCTATTTGTCATTTGAAGGTTGGTTGTTTTCTCTTCTGAAAAGTAGAAACAATTGTATGTTAGTGTTCGAAATTTTCAGAAGGTAACCTTAACCACTCAAACTTGGTGCAGGGGAACAATGACAGAATATCTTAAATCTGTCATCAATCCCTTGTGGCTCTGTCAGGGCACGGAGAAAAAGACGGTCACTAGTAAAAGTACCAGTACTGTTATTTCCTCCTTGTCCACAAAGAGTAAGTTATCAGTATTTTTGATTGTATAACTGTCCAGAACTAGAAATATTCTTTTCAATTCAGAGTCTGTAACTACAACCTTTGCACCGGACTCCACAACAATCGAATCTTTGGTTGTTTTGGAGTTCAGTATGGAGACTTCCATTTCTTTGTCTTCTGAGCGAACAACTGTTCCATCCAAAGAGATCTTCATTCCTGGTCGTGTTGATGAGATTCCGTTGGAGGTGGAGATGCAATTGCCTATGGAAAAGCTAGGAAAATCCAGTAATTTTCTTGGATTACAAAAACATTCCTGGCTTTTCTATTTGTTGATTGGCATGAGCATTTTTGCCTTCTTGCTTCTCATCATTCTTTCGGTTTTGGTCTACATGAAGTATAAACCTGTAAGTTCTATTGAATCTTTGGAAAATTTTCCTTCAGTAACATCTTGTTTTTTGCTGATTAGACTAGAGCGTTGGCCACTTCTGTTGAGGATGCTGTAAGAATGGTTAATCCATTTTTCGATGATTTGGAAATCATTGCTGCTGGTGTTCAACCAGTTTTGTTTGGTGAGGCTTTAGAAATGGCTGAGAGAAGTCGAACTTTTGCTTCTGTCCGTCCTTTGCGAATTAAACTTTTGAGTGAGTTTCAGGAAATATTTTTTCTATACCATATTCTAATGCATTCTATATTTACAGAATATCAAGAGCTGCAAGAAGTTCCACTATCTACAACAGCTCAAGAATCAAACATAGGAGAATCGACGTGTTAGGACATTCAATGGGTTAGCACGGATCGTCTCCACTGGAAATCAAACCGCTTCGTCAAAGGATTCCGTCAATTAGTGCAATTTTTCGTCGCTGGCTTTATTTTTGTGGCATTTGTTGTTAATTTTATGCCAAAATAAAATTGCTTAGCTTTGTTCAATTTTTGGTCTTTTACTTGTTCTCCGGTTTCCAAAAATTAAATAAAATTTGACAATGTGTCTTGTCGCCTTCTTTGTTAACTTTAACTTAGGAAACCTTCCAACTGTTATACGTTTAAGTTCTCTCCTTGATGTACGGGAAAGAACCAAACACAGAAGAATCAACGTGTTAGGACATTCAATGGGTTAGCACGGATTGTCTCCACCGGAAATCAAACCGCTTCGTCAAAAAGGATTCGTCAATTAGTGCAATTTTTTGTCGCTGGCTTTATTTTTTGTGGCATTCGTTGTTAATTTTCATGCCAAAATAAAATTGCGTTGCTTTGTTTAAATTTTGGTTCTTTACTTTTTTTATTTTATCGTCATAATCCCGGTCCTGGGATTCAATTGTAAACGGGGATATTGAGGCACATCAGGGGCCATTCTCGAGGGTAGCAATTCTATTGTAGTATTTTCCAGGGCACTCATGTCCCTTTGTCTTCTTCTGCGTATAATGTATCTAATTTTTGCATAACATAGATACATGATACATGAAAGGATAATTACAAGAAGAGTAATTGAGACAATTAAGTAAATATATCCGTGGTCTCTAAAATGTATCTGGAACCTTGTTTCTTAAAGACTCTAATTCTTCTCTCTTGACGTCATAGTATTCCCGAATACTCTGAAATTGACTAGCGTCATTTGGTCCTGAAAGCCAATTCCTTCTGGGCTTTATTCCTGTAACAATTTCGAATGGCGATGCTTGCAAAGCTTCATGCTTTGTTGAATTATGCACCCATGCAGCTAGTTTCAATAATTCATCCCATGTGCTGCGATTCTCTGGGTCCAGATATAAAGCAAAATATTCATGTAATTCCCTATGAGCTCTTTCGTTTTGCCCGTTGCCTTGCGGTCTATACGCGGTCGTTGTATTTGCGCGAGCTCCCAGGAAATTTGCCATTTCCTTAAATACGTTACTCAAGAAATTGGTCCCCCTATCCGTCAAAATTCTTTTGGGGGCCCCAAATAAACATACCCAGTCCGTGAGGAATAATCTTGCTGTGGCTTGGGCCGTTGCTTCTCGCATTGGGGAAAATACTATCCACCTAGACAGCCTATCTTGCATCACTAGAATATATCTATTTCCCCGCTGGCTGTTGGGTACTGGCCCCACCACATCAATGCTTACGTCCTCAAAACATTGCTTTGGAATCCCAGTACTTAGATAAGGAGTTCTATGGGCATAAGCTTTGGTCTTCTGGCATATTTCGCACGTTTTAATGTAATTTGCGACATCTTTTTCTAAATTTGGCCAGGAGAATTCTTCTCGTAGGGAAAACACTGTTTTATCGATCCCACTATGCCCCATTGCTGGGGGGTCATGAAACAATGCTACCAGTTTCTCTCTAAGTTTTGGGGGAACCCATATTCTTGTGCCCTTTTCCGTATCTTTGTACAATATTCCATTTTTCATACGGAAATCATTTCCAAAAGGCAATTGATTTTTGATTGCCATAGTCTCTCTCTGTATCAGACCTCTTGAAACATAGGGAATTAACTCAGTCCCTTGCAACGTGGGTGACAAATAAGCACAAATCTTTTTCTGATGTTGCTGTGCCGGAGGGAATCTACTAAGGGCGTCAGCATGGGGGATTGATAACCCTTTTCTATACTCTACCCTATAATCGTACTCGTTCAACTTCATAAACCAGGTGATAGCACGACTGCTATCACTTTGACGTTGCCTGCTTAAATAAGGGATCGCGATATGATCAGTTCTGATCACAAATTTATGCCCCCATAGATATGATCTAAATTGCTGTACCCCATAATACACTGCTAAAAGTTCGCGATCAGTGTTCGAATAACGCGATTCTGCATCATTAAGCGTTCTAGAGGTACATCCAATTAGTATCTCTTTCTTACCTGGTTTCTGGGTCAGGACAGCACCTATTGCAATTGCTGATGCGTCCGTTGTCAATATGAATTCGTGATCGAAATCAGGGTAAGATAAAATCGGTGCTTTCATTAAGCAAGCTTTTAACAGCTCTACTGCATTTTGTTGTTCTTTTGTCCACTTAAAAGGAGTATCCTTTTGCAGCAGCATGTACAACGGCTTTGCTTTTAAGGCGAAGTTCTGGATATATGATCGAAAATACCCAACAAGTCCCAAAAAGGCTTGAATGCCCTTTACGTCCTTAGGTATAGGGAAATTCTTGATCGCTTCGATTTTAACCGGATTAACACGGATCCCTTCCTCACTGATAAAAAATCCAAGATATTCTATTTGGGTTCTGAACAATTGACATTTCGAAAATTTTACTTTTAAACCAGCCTTATCTAGTCTTTTCAGTATATCATCTAGATGTTGTAGATGTTTATCTGCGTCGCGTGAATATATAACGATATCATCGATATATATGTACGCATAAATTCCCAGACAACCATCCAAAACCAGATGCATTAATCGTTGAAATATTGAAGGGCTGTTTTTTAACCCCATAGGTAAACGAATAAATTCGTAATGACCCATTGGGGATCCACAATGTGGCTGAATTCAGATCCTAAAGTTATCAATCTCATCCAGAATCCTACAGTATCGTTATTTGCGGTTCGCAAATCTTCTATAAGACTTACGATGCTGGTAAATAAGTCTTCTTGTCCTAAGTTAATTCTAAGGAAATCAGTCGGGTAAATGTTAACCCGTTTATTTTTTATTTGAATATCTTGCACCTGCACAATGTTTCTCCTAAGTATGGGTAATATATTTAAGTGAGCCATGTCACTAGGAAGCACCATACTTGCGTTTCTAACTTTTGCTTCCAAACTTTCGGTGACCACTTCTAAATAATGGGCCTTATGATTTATCACGTCCATGGAAATATTCATTAACTTACTAAGAGTAGCATTGGTTTCTTTTAGTGCTATTCTTAATTCTTTGAAATATTTTCGGGCAGACGTTTGGACTTGGTCGATCCTTTCTATTAAGCTTCCCACATCTAACGTAGACTCTAAAGTCCAGAAATTATTTGGGACGCATATGGAATATAATTCTTCTACTGTTACTCCTACATCTCCGGGAAAAGTCCTAATCGGAGATAATTTATTTAATCTGTTACTATTTGAATCGATTCCCTTATCGTTAGGGATTTCTTCAATTAACAGTGAATGGGTTGCGGGGAACACTAAAAATATCACGAAGATAATTTTAAGTGAAAAATGCATTGCTCAACACCGGGGTCGGCCAAGAACTGGTCATACCGATGTTGAAACTTGTTAGGTAGAACTGCTTGACTTCCTCCTTTTTGGGGAGGGAGTTCTCTTTCCTTCTTGTCTGGTTTGGAAAGGAAGTATCTTATCCAAGTCCAGACCAGACAGTAATCTCAACTGCGGCTGCAAACGTTTTACCTTGACGATGGGCTCGGCTTCTTTCTTCTTTTTTCTTTTCGTAATCATATCCTTTGTGGCCTCCAAAGGGTCACGCCTCGCTTCAGGCAGCCTTGACTGTCGTGGCGTGCTTGCCGCGCCAGGTTGCGTCATCATGGTTTCTGACATCGTGGGGAGAGTTTCCTCATCGGCGGCCATGATGGTTTCCTCAGCTGCTGTTGCGCCAGGAGAAAGAAACTTTCCTATTTCATCAGTCACATCAGAAAACAACTCGGTTAGTCTTTCTCGCAACGAAGGAGATCCCTGCTGTTCAATTATCGTTTTGTCAGGATCAAATGGGGAGTGATAAACAGATGACTTCCCAGAAGTAGCACTATTAGGTACTGATTTAAATACTTCAGTTCTAGGAGGAGTTGCTGGAAAAAGAAGGTCAGCTTGACTTGGGTTGACGATGTAATCATCGGATTTATCCAAGACTTGGCTGGTGGTTTCTGCCTCTTCCACTTCTTCTTCAGCATCTGTTTCTTCATCCGTATCAGCTTCTGGGGTAACGGTTGGTTTGCTAGGAGGTTTTGGAGCTGGAAACAGTTTCTGCTCAATTAAAGAAAAGTCATCGTTAACATCCACAATATCAACTTCGTTTTCGTCCTCCGAATTTTGAGGGGACGGTGCAGGAGAGATGGGTCGAATGTTGTAAGGTCGGACATAACTCGTATGGACAACATCAGTCCATTCGGGATGAGCATCGTCTCGAATCCGAATTACCGCTTGATTTATTACTTCTAATACAGTATACGGACCCTTGAATTTTGCACTCCACTTTTTTCCCACATAAGACAATGAATGTTGTCTCAACCAAACCTTGTCTCCTTTTTCGTATTGAGTCCCTTTTCTGTGCACATTTAGTCTTTCTAAATAGGACGCCTGTCCCTTCCTGATAGCTAATTGTGGGAACAAAGAATTTCTGAGATTAAGAAGAGAGAACTGTAGTATCATAAGGGCTTATGAGACTTTAACTGATCGCAGTAAGCCAGGACTTTCGGTTAAGGAAGACCCGAAATAAGGACATTGTTAAAGAAATGGCGATGCCTGCAAAGCCTCGTGCTTTGTTGAATTATGCACCCATGCAGCTAGTTTCAATAACTCATCCCATGTGCTGCGATTCTCTGGGTCCAAATATAAGGCAAAATATTCGTGTAATTCCCTATGAGCTCTTTCATTTTGTCCGTTTCCTTGCGGTCTATACGCGGTTGTTGTATTTGCGCGAGCTCCCAGGAAATTTGCCATTTCTTTAAATACGTTACTCAGGAAATTGGTCCCCCTATCTGTCAAAATTCTTTTGGGGGCCCCGAATAAACATACCCAGTCCGTGAGGAATAATCTTGCTGTGGCTTGAGCCGTTGCTTCTCGCATCGGGGAAAATACTATCCACCTAGACAGTCTATCTTGCATTACTAGAATATATCTATTTCCCCGCTGGCTGTTGGGTACTGGCCCCACCACATCAATGCTTACGTCCTCGAAACATTGCTTTGGAATCCCAGTACTTAGATAAGGAGTTCTATGGGCATAAGCTTTGGTCTTCTGGCATATTTCGCACGTTTTAATGTAATTCGCGACATCCTTTTCTAAATTTGGCCAGGTGAATTCCTCCCGTAGGGAAAACACTGTTTTATCAATCCCACTATGTCCCATCGCTGGAGGGTCGTGAAACGATGCTACCAGTTTCTCCCTAAGTTTTGGGGGAACCCATATTCTTGTGCCCTTTTCCGTATCCTTGTACAATATTCCATTTTCCATACGGAAATCACTTCCAAAAGGCAATTGATTTTTTATTGCCATTGTCTCTCTTTGTATCAGACCTCTTGACACATACGGAATTAACTCAGTTCCTTGCAGCGTTGGTGACAAATAAGCACAAATCCTTTTCTGATGCTGCTGTGCAGGAGGGAATCTACTAAGGGCGTCGGCATGAGGGATTGATAACCCCTTTCTATACTCTACCCTATAATCGTATTCATTTAATTTCATAAACCAGGTGATAGCGCGACTGCTATCACTTTGACGTTGCCTGCTTAAATAGGGGATCGCGATATGATCAGTTCGGATCACAAATTTGTGCCCCCATAGATATGATCGGAATTGCTGTACCCCATAATACACTGCTAAAAGTTCGCGATCAGTGTTTGAATAACGCGATTCGGCATCATTAAGTGTTCTAGAGGTACATCCAATTAATATCTCCTTCTTACCTGGTTTCTGGGTCAGAACAGCACCTATTGCAATTGCTGATGCGTCCGTTGTCAGTATGAATTCATGATCGAAATCAGGGTAAGATAAAATCGGTGCTTTCATTAAGCAAGCTTTTAACAGCTCTACTGCATTCTGTTGTTCTTTTGTCCACTTAAAAGGGGTATCTTTTCGCAGTAGCATATACAAAGGCTTTGCTTTTAAAGCGAAGTTCTGGATATATGATCGAAAATATCCAACAAGTCCCAAAAAGGCTTGAATGCCCTTTACGTCTTTAGGTATGGGGAAATTCTTGATCGCTTCGATTTTAACCGGATTAACACGGATCCCTTCCTCACTTATAAAAAATCCAAGATATTCTATTTGGGTTCTGAACAACTGACATTTCGAAAATTTTACTTTTAAACCGGCCTTGTCTAGTCTTTTCAGTATGTCATCTAGATGTTGTAGATGTTTATCTGCGTCGCGTGAATATATAACGATATCATCGATATATATGTACGCATAAATTCCCAGACAACCATCTAAAACCAGATGCATTAATCGTTGAAATATTGAAGGGCTGTTTTTTAATCCCATGGGTAAACGAATAAATTCGTAATGGCCCATTGGGGACTAGTCTTTTCAGTATATCATCTAGATGTTGTAGATGTTTATCTGCGTCGCGTGAATATATAACGATATCATCGATATATATGTACGCATAAATTCCCAGACAACCATCTAAAACCAGATGCATTAATCGTTGAAATATTGAAGGGCTGTTTTTTAACCCCATAGGTAAACGAATAAATTCGTAATGACCCATTGGAGTCGAGAAGGCTGTTTTATGCCTTTCTTCCTCTCGAATTTTTAAATTGTAAAATCCATGAAGCAAATCTAATGCTGTAAAATACTTGCAATTACCCAATTCCTCAAAAATCTGACTGATTCTTGGTAAGGGGTGAGGATCCGTGATAACATGGTCATTTAAGCGTCTAAAATCGACGACCATTCTCCACCCTCCATCCTTTTTCCGCACCATTAGCGTAGGGCTGTTGTAAGGGGAGGTGGAGGGACTCACTACTTCTTGATTTAGAAGATCCTCAGTATATTTGGTAGCCAGTTTTCTCATCTCGAATGGCTGAGGATATTGTCGCGTATAAATTGGACTTTGCATATTGAGGGGAATATCGGCCTCATATAACTCACACAGACCTAAGTGATCTGATTTTTTAGCTAGAACATTCTTGTATTTAAACAAAAGGTTCCGCAACTTATGAATTAAATGGGGAGGACATTCTGATGTTTTAATATTTTCCACGACAAGTTGTTTTAAATCCTTCTCTTCCAGTTTCCCATGAATTAGTTCCTGGCTCGCTTTTTTATCCTGCGAGGCAAGACTATTCACTGAAATCCCATAATTGTCCTGGTTGGGTGGTAAGTACCAGGAGTCACAAGTTCCCATCGCGAGTGTCAATCGCGGGCTAACTTCAGCATCTTCGTCTCCTAGATTTAAACATAATACTGGATACTTTCCATTGACAGGGGCAGACAGACTTCTGGCGACTATTATGTTGCCACAATAATTTTTTAGGACCAGAACTGTCTTATTTTTTAAATGCTCTCGCGCTCCCTTGGCCGGTCTAGTCCAGATAACAAGTTGAGACAACGCTGGGATGTTTTGATGCACGATAGGATACAATCGCGCATTTTTGTCAATATCCATGAGTTTCCGCTTTTTTCCGAGCTTTAAGAAAGGTTTTAAATTTTCTTCTGCTAAGAAGAAAATACGTGCTTCATTTAAATACACACATCTTTCTGCGTAATTTATCGAGGCTCGTAGTTTCTTCAATATATTGCATCCAATTATACCTTCAAATTCTTGGTTACGTACTTCAGTTACCAACAAATCTGCTGTAGTGAGGATGCGATTATTGTGCAGAATATCTGAAGAGACAATTCCTAGAATGGGAATTTCTCTACCTTCTATTGTTGAAATTGTTAGGGAAGATTCTTTAGGAGTAGCCTCAGGTCTTAGAACTGTTAAGGATATAAGTGAAATTTCGGATCCTGAGTCAACAAGAAATTTGCAAGGAAAAATGGAAACAATTGGGGACAATAAAATTACCTGAAGTTTCTGGGACTTACTTGAAACTCCGGTCAATACTCGTATGACGTTGATGCTGAGGGTTCCTCGTAGTACCCTTCAGGCAACCATTCCTCTTCTGGTTCCTGGTATTCCTGGTAATCCTCTTGATATTTGTCTTCCGCATAGTCATCGTCTTCAGCAGTTGCAGAGACGAAGTTGATTCTTCGCCCTTGACTTTTGCTGGATCCTCTAGCGCCTCTTCCACGATAGGAAGAGCGACCTCTATGCATTCCGCCGTTGCGGAGGATTCCGCGACTCGGACGCGCATTTTCAGGCGCAAAGTATATCAACTTGCACTTCGGCACTTGAGAGTCTTTTTCTTTAATCGCCGTACATACACTTCTGAAGTGACCTAATTTCCCGCACCCGTAGCAGGTTGTCAAATGCTGTAGGTCACCTGAAGCACTTGCGGTTGCGCCGGCCGAATATGGGGAAGGGGCTTGCTCGTTGGTATATGTCGATCTTTCGTTATAATGCGATGATAAATTATTTAGGGTCAAGTCATTTATTCCTCTTTCCAATAAGTCAGAATTTCTTTCCTCTACAGATATGGCCAGAGCTACTGCGGCAACTCCGGTCAATACTCGTTTCCCGAGTATGACGTTGATGTTGAGGGTTCCTCGTAGTACCCTTCAGGCAACCATTCCTCTTCTGGTTCCTGGTATTCCTGGTAATCTTCTTGATATTCGTCTTCCGCGTAGTCATCGTCTTCAGCATTTGCAGAGACGAAATTGATCCTTCGTCCTTGGGTTTTGCTGGATCCTCTAGCACCTCTTCCACGATAGGAAGAGCGACCTCTACGCATTCCGCCGTTGCGGAGGATTCCGCGACTTGGACGCGCATTTTCGGGCGCAAAGTATATCAACTTGCGCTTTGGCACTTGAGAGTCTTTTTCTTTAATTGCCGGACATTCACTTCTGAAGTGACCTAGTTTCCCGCACCCGTAGCAGGTTGTTGAACGCCGTAGGTCACTTGAAGCACTTGCGGTCGCGCCAGCCGAATATGGGGAGGGGGCTCGTTCGTTGGTATACGCCGATTTTTCGTTATAATGCGATGACAAATTATTTAGGGTCAAGTCATTTATTCCTCTTTCCAATAAATCAGAATTTCTTTCCTCTACTGATATTGCCAGAGCCACTGCGGCTTCGAATGTAGATGGAGTGGCTATTATTTTCCTGCCAATTGATGGTTTTAATCCATCGATAAAGGCGGTTAACAAAAATCCATCCAACATATTTTTCTTAGCCTGATATTCCCATTTTTCCTGAACAAAGAAAGGATTTTCTAATAAAGCATCAGGTTGATTTTCTCTCCGGACTACTTTTAATTTTCCAGGGGCTTCTCCAACTATGAATTTTCCTTGCTTACGGACTCTAGTACCAAAATTATTTACAGATTCGGTTGCTCCTTGAGACATTCTAAAAAGATCTCTCATTCGTTTCTGGGGAACAACTTTTCCGTATCTATCCTGCAGGGTTTTTACTATTATTCTATAGTTGGCGGTTTCTAAACCATCAATAGATGTAATGTACTCAAATGCCTGACCTTTTAATTTATTCATCAGTAATCTTGCTTATGGAAGTAGCCACATATGAGGTAGTATGTTCCGAGGAACTTTGGAATAGGTGGTAAGTGAGGTTTCCAGGAAGGGAAGAGGTAGCTTCCCTCCTTGGACCGAGTAGCGCTATGATGCTTGTTGTATCGGCAATGAAGGACCTCTTAGCTTTTTGGACTTTTCCACGTCGTAGAACATTAATTCGTCGGCCGTAGGGTCAGTAACTTGATCTATTGACAGCTCATGATTAAATAGGGCTTGTCTTATCCCCAGAGCGTCAGCTAGTTGCTGCTTCTTTTGTTTAATTTCCTCCTTTAACTGTCTTGACATTAACAAAAGTTGTGTATCGTCTATCGCTTTTGAATGCATGAGCTAAAGAAGGTCTAACCAGAGATCTGATCGATAATAACGGAACGATCAAAGATTTCCTGGAAGACCCCGAAAGTTTTCGCGATTTGCACATAAATGTCGACAAGCAGAGAGACGTCTACCTCCAATTGCAGCATTAGTTAATTCTGCTTCTAGCTTTGCTATTTCTTCCTCACACTCTCGCTGGCGGCGTTTAGCCACTTCAGCTTGTTCTTTTGGAGGCAAGTTAATGAAACGACGATAATATTTGATCCAGAATAAGAACTTGGTTCTTTTATTCTCGACTTAGTCCTGTAATAGAAAGGACAACACGACGTGTCCATCACTTTCAAGATGTCCAATGCCGATACCTTTACACTTGTATTCATACTGGCGAAATATTCACTTCACTTGAATTTACCTAGAGCACTTGTTCAAATCTAAAAGAACACGTCACCGGGACTTTTCTCGGATTTTTGCTCTCTGAGTCACTTTTTTCTGAGTCGCAAACTTTTCACTTTAACGCTGTTTTCAAACAGGTATTGCGTTACTCTAGTGTACTCACCTGGGTCAAAAAAGGAAATCCGACTGCGCCAATTCTGTTGTCGTAAATTAGTTAATTTAGATCTTTTACAATCTTTTAAATCCAGATGTCTCTAGATCC
Organism: Notodromas monacha; assembly: GCA_905338405.1. Taxonomy (NCBI): domain Eukaryota; kingdom Metazoa; phylum Arthropoda; class Ostracoda; order Podocopida; family Cyprididae; genus Notodromas; species Notodromas monacha. The sequence goes on from CAJPEX010002512.1 coordinate 38,538, forward strand.
TCCAATTGTATAACTTACCGTCGCAAGTTATGTTTAAACTAATTTCAACAATTCCTTGAGAGGAGATTTCTTGATCCTTCTTACCGGGCAAAGTAAATTCAACTCCTCTTTTATCAAAATAGGTGAGTGAGCTTTATTTTGTGTTCAACAGCAAAGATACCGTACT
>CAJPEX010002513.1:0-38694 GCA_905338405.1 Notodromas monacha
TGGTTGTGGTGGTGCTGGTGGTGGCGAGGGACGGAGGGAGGGAGGGAGGGAGGGAGCCGCAACACCACCACGAGCGCAACGTGTGGAGGGAGTGACGCGCATGCTACGGAGAGAACCAAGTAGGAGTACGCCACCTCAGGAGGCTCGCGCAAAAAGCAGCAAAAAGATACAGACCCCTATGTACTTTGTACAAGAGAAATCTCGTTACAACGTACCTCTTTATAATCAATTGATGCTTACAACGAGTTCATTTACTTTTTTCCTCTGCCTCATAGCTACAATGTTAATTTTAATTTGTTTTTGAGTCCTTTTTTCATGACAAATCTTTTTTCAAGTCACAAATGAAACAGGCCCTAAGTATTATAATACAGTAGAACCTCATCACAACGAATCTCTTTATAACAAATAAATGGTTTAAAGTTTTTTTTTGTTGCTGTCTGGTAGCTCCAACATAATTTTCACTGTGCTTGCTCCAACAGTAAGTGAACCCCAAAAATGTGTAGTAAAGTAGAGTACAATGGTAACCTAGAATCATTGATGACATTCATGAATTGATAATAATAATCTGCCACTGATTGTCACTTCAAACAGAGTATACTCATGCTTGGATGAGAAACAGCATACACAATTGATTATTCCTGAGATACAAATTATTGCTGCACAACAAATTTACCTCCCAGCATAATTTTTAAGTTGATATATGATTAAATATCTTTTACACTGAGTTGAAAAGGTATTTGTTCTTAAATGTTCCCATTCCTCTTTTATCTTCAACCCAGCAGAAAAAACCCACAATAACTCCATACAAGGCATTCATTATTATGCCTTCACAACTCCTCAAGAACATGATTCATAAAATGTCAAAATGAGTTGAATGCAAAAACAGTTGAATGAAAAATGAGTTGAATCTTCAAATCAGAATAAAAAATTAAACATGAAGAGTCAACAGATGTGATTGAAAGCATGCACACAGAGTTGTTTTCTTCCTGAAACACAGCAAACCCGCTCAGAGAAAACTGAAAAAATTCAAAACCATCATAAATTTCTAGTTTGTGATTCCATTCACAGTCTGAGCCATTTTTTCTACATGCTCTAAGTTGACATTTGGATTTGTTTGTATCAAGGGTAATTTCAGCTTGAGGAATCATCAGATGGGTGCAGCACAGAAGAGTCTCAAATAATTTTTCAAATACCTTCTAAGTGGGACTTCAGAATGCATCCTCAGGAAATGACCCTCATTCAAGTCACTTCTGATTTTTTAGACACTAAGCTCAGACTGAAGATGCTGAATAGGAGGGAAGGGATCAGTTGGACTTTCAGTCATGCTTCCAATTACATAAGATCACCAACAGGTGCTTGACAGCTTTCAAAGTGAAAATTATGGGTGACCTGCTTATCAGTACTGTATATGCTGAATGTTTCAGCCAGTTCATACAAGCTTAGCACCACGAATCTTGCATGTCATGGAACAGTGTTGAACAGTAATGCCCATTCAACTTAGCTGCTGTTTATCAAATGAGTAAGGGAACCGTTCATCACACACTTGCAGGTTTCACCCATTTAACACATTTCATTTTAAGGAAAATCTTCCCACATTTTTACACACAGTTCCAGGATTCAGTTCACAAATAATTTCAACTCCAATTTACCAAATAATACCTGGATTATGACTTCTATAGACCATTTGAAGATTTTCAACTTATACATGTCAATGACAGATTTGACATGAGCACAAAATAAGCATCACATATACATGATGGTACAGTATTCAATAACAGTAGGGGTCTGAGGTAGCCTAAATGATTGAAACTCACACATCATTTCAGTATGAAGCAATCTTTTTTTCATTGATACTATGTATGATTCTAGTTCACAAGCATCTTGCACATACATGGAAGAATTGGGAATACGGCTCTTTGTCCTAATCCAGCCTAGCCTAAATGTTTCAAGCAGGTTTCAAACATACAGGTGTCAACCACATACAGTATATTATTTGCGCTTGAGAGTAATAGAAGGAATTGGTCTCTACAGACTAGTCAGGAATCCAGGTCACAAGCATTTGACAAATGTAAAGAAAAAGTGGGGATAGGGCTCTCAGGCCTAACTGAGCCTAAGGACTTCAAAACAAGTTTCAAACTCACACATGCCAAGCACCAAGATTCCTGTATCTCAGCACTATGCACTACAAATACCTTTTGTACACACAAAAACACAAACCGCATTCAGATCACTAAAACCACTCTCACATAAAAAATAAGTCGGGCTCACAGCAGGCTTAGCCTAGCCTTCAACTGCTCCGGGCAGCGCTTTTCAACCGGACGCCGAAATGGCGGCCGCCTGCTGCAAGGAACACGTAACGGTTCAACACACACACACACGCGTGCGTGTGCTACAGGGTGAAGGGAAAAAAAAATGTTTCGGGACAGAAACGCGGGACAGCTTTTTTTTCGCAGGGGGGGCGATCTCACCGCCCGGTTGCGCCGGAGCGAGTACTAAAAGGAGACACAAAACGCCGCCTTTAGCTCAATACGGCGGACCTTTTTTTTTTTTTCGCGGTCCTGCGAGAGGCGCGCAACTTGGACGCCTTCAGCGTTGCCAACTGTACACTCGCGGGCGAGTTGCCTTTCGTCTCAGGGTCGACGATATGAACCGCCCCGCGGGGCGCCAAAAAATCCAGAGAAGCTTGGTATTCATTGCAGAAAAGCAACTGATCAAGGTTCATTTTCTCTCTCTCTCTCTCTCCCTATCTTTCTCTGGGTGACCTCAAGCTGGAGATCAATACAGTTTATGGGGACCACTGTTTTATCAATAGCTTTGACACTACTGTACAGTATTAGCGTGCCAATGTTGAAACTGTTTGTCATTTGGTATATTTCAATCAATCAAACTACGGTGTCGAAATCAAACTTCTGAAAAGTCTAGGATAAACCCCCGTGAAACTCAAAATGGAAATGAAAGTCGATTGATGAGCCTCAGAGAAACCATTGGACGTAATAAATAAATAAAAAAATTAAAAAAATAAGCTAAAGCGGACAGATCAGAGTTCCATCAACCCACAGTTGTTGCATTTTTATGCAGCTGAAATTAAAGGAATAACTTCAATGAAATGTTCTGAGGGTTAGAGAATTTGATGCAAATACTGTATATCTTGGACCATGAATATGTATGTCTTGGAGCATGAAAAAAGTCTTGGACCATGGAAATATGTCTTGGAAAATGAAAATATGTCTTGGAACATGAAAATATCTCTTGGATCATGCAAATCTGTCTTGGACCATGAAAATATGTCTTCAGCCATGTCTAGAACCATGAAAATATGTCTTTAGCCATGTATAGGATCATGAAAATATGTTCTTAGCCATGTATAGGACCATGAAAATATGTTGTTAGCCATGCATAGTACCATGAAAATATGTCTTTAGTCATGTATAGGGACCATGAAAATATTTCTTGGTCCATAAAAATATATCTTGGACCATAAAAATATGTCTTCAGCCATGTCTAGGACCATGAAAATCTGTCTTGGACCATAAAAATATGCCTTTAGCTATGTAAAAATATGTCTTTAGCCATGTCTAAGACCATCAAAATACATCCATGACCATCAAAATATGCCTGGGAACAAGACATACAGTATTTCCTGGCGGTGTTTTTTGGCACCAAATTATAGACCTTTGTGACAAAGAAAATGTGATTCCTCAGCCTGTATGTAAGAGACTTATTCTCATATTTTCACTGACATACATTTATGAAGAGGGTCAAAGAACGCTTCTCTTAATTCTTCAAAACTCAAACTCAAAATTGCATGCTTAATTCAACAGAATGAGCTTATTCAAATTTTAAATATCAGTTTCAAAGCTAATCTCGCTGTAGTGAACCAATGGAAGAGAATCGCGTTTTGACAAGTTTTCCAACCCAAAAAAAAGCCTGTATATTATCAATAGTTTTAATATGCGTGATTAATTTTCTGATATCTCGATGCAATTTTGGGTAAGTAAACCAGAGCAGAATGCAAAATCAGAAACCTTGTTCCAGTTCGCAAAAACAAGAGTTGAATCCATTACTATGCTAATCTTTTTCGATATACGTGTACACAAGGGTGATTAAAATTAATTAAAAAAAAGACCAGCGGCGAAGGAATCATGTCAATTAAAAAAAAACTCTGCATCCGTTTTCGGGTCAGCTGCTCGAGGAAATTCTACAAAACTTTTTTTTTTCTTTTCAAGAACACAACAATCAATCAACAAAAGCCAAAAAAGTCTCGTGAACAACACGCTGACGAATCATTCGTAAAAAAAGAAATTTTAATACACTTTCGCATGGAACTGTTAATTTCTTGCATTAATCTGAATGGAAAATGCAACCGAATGTTCAGTTTCATTATAGCTCACTGAACCGAATGCATATTTATATGTTCGCTCTTCAGATATTCAAATCTCGATATCAAAGAAACAGATCACTGTTTAGCTGGAATAACAAACGGAGGTCGAAGTTGCATAACACTGATAACAGTAATTACGAATGCTCGCAAGGTACACACACACACGGAAACTAGTTTTTGCTTCACCCAATCATATTTAGTTTGAAAATTAAGTCAGTTTCGAAACAGTATACGTTTCATCACAGCAACTCAAATATAAAAATAAATGAATTATTTTTTTCAAACGTTTGAAGAACGAAACAAATCATGCGGAATAAATTGAAGATACTGTACATTTATTTTTATACAAAGATTCACAAGTACAGTATTGGAATTCAATGAAGAGGCCCTTTCTGAAATCTTGAAGGATCAAGATAAACTGTTGGCCTTATATGATTTCTCATCAAAGATTCTCTCTGATTTGTTCATTCAACTAAACCTCATACAGAAACAAGCTGAAGACCTTGTGCTTTAAATCAATTTTTACCTATATTTTGTTTCCAATGTCAGGGAATGAATGGGTGTATGCATGCATGTCAGATTTCCAGTTGTATTTCATGGATTGTATTTTCTTTTATTTTTGTTATCAATTTGTGCTCTGTTTCCTGCTCTGAAGTGATTAAAATGTCATTGAGTGGATTTGGGTTGGGTGGGAAGGGGGTTTGGTTGTGGAAATCTTGATTGAACCTTGTGAAGGCTGAAAAGCGAAACATAACGTGTTCTGTTCATTCATTCATTCTGTACATTTAATTTACCAATCGAAATAGGAAACTTTCATTCGAGCCCTGACGGAATATTAAAAAAAAAAACAGACCGCATTTAGTCGAAACGAATCTCTTTGAGGTTGTAGAGCGAAACAAATCATGCGGATTAAATTGAAGGTATTTACTATTAAAAATAGGAAAATCTCATTCAAGCCTGGACTAAATACTGTACTTCAAAAAGAAAGCATTCAGTGGAAAAAAAAATTTTCATTACACATTTTTCTGCCATTGATTTTCTCTATCCAACCAGCACGAACACTGAAACCATTGAACTTTTTTTTTCTTTTTCTCTTGTAGCTCTTTAAACGTTTCATAACAGCAACTCGATCATAAAATAAATTATTGACTTTTTGTTTAGAGCTTGAAGAGCGAAACAAATCAAGCGGAATAAATCGAAGATATTTGCGAATCGAAATAGGAAACTTTCATTCGAGCCCTGACTGAATATTTCCAAAAGACCGCATTAACTGGAAAATAATTTTCATAACACTCTTTTTCCACACCATGTTCAGCCATCAAGACTGAAATCATTGAATGTTACTCGGTATTTTTTTATAATTTTCTTCGCTCGAAGCCAAAAAAAATATTCAAGAGTAAGAATATCGTGACAACGTATCATGTTTTCAAGTTCCTGCACGGAAATGCAATTTCATAAAAATTTTCATTAAAACAAAGACTTTTTTCGGGGTATAAATGATTTCGAAGGAATACGATTTCTCAAATGAAATCTCGCGATGAAAAACAAAAGCCATCGGGACCAAAGGAAAACCGTCGTTATAACCAAAAATTTCGTCAGATTGAGATTTCAATGACATCACGTCTAATTAATCCAGGGAAATTAAAAAAAAAGTTCAAGAATTATGCGTTCGACCTGTTGAAATAATTGTTTTCATCATNTCGGTCCTGTCGCCAAAAACATTTTTTCGTAACGCGGAAGCTTGTGCGACAATTTGCGCAGCCGGGCGAAGGCGATAAAAGGAAAAACGCCGAGAAGACAATGTACTGAAAAATAAGGAAAATTCTATAAAAAAAAACACGGCTTGACTAATGCCCAGCTCGAAATCTCCGTGTCTTTCAGCCGTGACAAGAAGCAAAAGAAACGGACAAGATGAGAGGAGAGGAGGAAAAGGAGGAAGAAAAACGCTCAGAAAAGCGCTGAAATTTCCAATTGATCGGATTTGAAGACAGGTAACAACAGCTGGGCTGGTGCTGCTACATTATGCGGCTGACCTTGAGATTATATCAAAAGATAAATATTTCAATAATGGTGGCCAACCATACTTTTGTTTGTGATTTTACCATACATTACTCTCAAATAAATTAAAAACATAAAAGTCTTCACAGAGATAAATTTGTTGCAGAAAATCTCCATAGGATGGATACAGAACCCCATCGGACAAAAAAGCATTTACACAGAGAAAGTTGTTAGAGACAAAAACATTGTAGAAAGCATCTACAGTATCTTCATATTACATCAATTTGGACTAATAATGAATTGGAAAGATCAGCATAAAAAAAATTATGTAAAAGTTAGACTGTGTTAGCTGCCACAGTATATGTTAGGACACTTTAGCTTAGTTAGGTGCTAGTTTAGGTTAGTCATGCCTCAGGATAGATTAGATGGTTATGTTGGTTTAGCATATGATTTGTGTTATTCAAGTTTGAATGGATCATGGTCCACTAAAACAATGTTACTGAATTTTCTGGTCAGCTGGAACAGACTGAATTTACTTTTAATAGTCAGTCACAACTGCTTACTCTATCAATGAAGAACTGGTTTTACTCACAGCTCTTTTTATGGGCCAAATATGATGAAAAAAAAAGCCATGGCATGAATGATCAAGAGTGATCATGTACTGTACCATATAAAAGCACTAACTGATTCAGTTTTTCAAAATTTGGCTCAGTTCAGTTTATTCATACTTAATAAATACAGGTGGCCTCTCTCAACAACCCATCTCAAGGGACCAGAGAAAAATTAATTGTAGAGAGAATTTTGTCATAGAGAACTCTTATAACCTGAGGAGAAAACAACACATGGGACCTTGAACATTAGTTGTACAAAGAAAACCATTGTAGACAAGCTTTTTTTGCAAAGAGAGTTCACCTGAAATTTGAAAAACTTCAAAGAATGAAGACCAGAATGAGAAGTTTTATTTATTCTTCAAGATATTCATACACAAAAATATTCTATAAATCTTGAGGAAAAAAGGGCAAAGAGAAAAGCAAAAACTGTCTCTGACCTCCTCAGTAACTCTGTAATCTCTACAGAAAAAAATTTGATTCAACGCAGGTCCTGTGTTATTTTCAAAGGAAGTCAAGGCTTTCCCAGTAGCACAATGAATATAATCCCTAAGGCATTTTAACCAAAAGCATAAACATAATTCATACTCCCTCTAGGGCTAGAAAAATACTTGATAAGATCTTTATGACATTGTATAAATTTGTCAAACATATTTACAAGTAAAATAAAGACTGAATAACAACAAGGCAATCCGGACAGGATCTACAGGTTGCACAACAAAAAAGTGAACTAAATTAAAACCTACAAAAAAAACGCATAAAAAGGTTTACAAATTGATAAGACCCATGCTAACACATGTGACGCAACCCTACAATTAGCAAATCTAATAGGCTGAATAACTTATCCAAATATATAACTAGTTTAACCCAGCACCTGACTAATCTAACCTAATGCATCCCAATCCAGGATTTTAAAACTTCGCAGATCTCCTGAACTTCCAGAGACAAAATATAAATGCAATTCAAATTGAAATACTTGCAATCAATTGTGTTTTTTTTGTGTCAAGCTTTTTTTAAAATCTACGATGGTTTTAGAATAACCTCCCCCCTAAAAAAATACTAAGGCAATCTCATCACCCTTAAATTTCCAATTCGTTCAGCTCTTGTTCACTCAATATCTAAAGAAAAAAAATGCGATCCAAGGAACTTCAATTTGACTTTTTCAAAAGTTAGCATGATTAATCTTTCTCTGGTTTAACCTGTTGATAAAAATATCATTATTATTTCTTACCTCACGTAATTTTATGCTCAAATTCCAGGAAGTTATCCTGGCGCAAGAAAACATTTCGCAAATACCGTAGCTTTATTTTCCTTGCGAGTGCAATTTTATGAGCTGGGGAAGTTCACCTTCAAGTCTAGTGTTGTTTCGACTGTTCAAGAGATATCATTGATCAAAACCTTTTGTGGTCTATCCTGTACAATAGCAACAGTCGCAGCAGGATAAAGAAGAATACTAAAAAAATACTCGCCGCATTAGGAAACAACGAGGAAATCCCAGGCGAGGAAATCCGATCCAACATTCCCCATTTTCCCAAGAAATGCCTTCCAACAAACAAACAAAAACGTAAAAAAAAATAAAACGCGGATTCCCAGCAACTCGTCGTCGTCGGGGAAAAATAATGGCTCGGAAAAAAGACCGGAAAGGAGAGACGAAAAAAAAATAAAATAAAAATAAACAGGGAAAGGAAAATAAAATCATCGACACCCACATGACACCGACGACCGATAAGAAAAGCATTCAGGAATCTGGACAAACGACGACGTCGTCGACAGGGCAATGCGCTTTACATGCCAACATGTTGCACAAGCACGGAAATGTTTCCAAAAACAAAAATAAAAAACAAACAGCTCAAGTCGACCGGAAAATCGGGGGAAAACTCTCAAAAAGGATTTCCACAAAGTTTCGAAAATATTTTTTCTTACACAGCACCGTCATTCAAGTGAAAAAATGCATAACTGGTTTTCCGCTCATACCAAATAATCGTTAATTTTGAAAATATGTTTTCTTACACAGCACCGTCATTCAAGTAAAATAATGCATAAAAAGTTTCCGCTCTCAGTAACTAATCGATAATTCAAAAATTAGGTAAATACACCCAGAAGAAAAGGAATACATAAACGCGTATAATTTGCTTAAAAAAAACCCCCCTAGTCTACCGGAAAATCGGAGGAAAACTCTCAAAAATGATTTCCCCAAAGTTTTGAAGATGCTATTTTCTTACATAGCACCGTCATTCAAGTAAGATAATGCATAACTAGTTTCCGCTCTTATACAGCCACTAATTTTGAAATTTTAAAAATATTGAAATTTCACCCAGAAGAAAAATACTTAAACGCGAATAATTTCAGGCATTTTTGAAATAGCTTTTTTAAATTAAACAACCCAAGTCTACTGGAAAATCGGGGGAAACTTTGAAGAAGGATTTCCCCACAGTTTTGAAAATATTTTTTCTTACACAGCATTGAAGTAAGATAATGCATAAGTATTTTCCGCTCTTAGCACCTAATCGATGGTTTTAAATATTTTGGAATTCCACCCAGAAGGAAAGAATAAATACATGCAAATAATTTCATGCATTTTCAAATAGCATTTTTTCGCAGTAACAAAAAAAAAAACTAAGTCTACCGGAAAATCGGGGGAAAACTCTTAAAAAGGATTTCCCCAAAGTTTTGTAAAAATTTTATCTTACACAGCACCGTCATTCAAGTAAGATAATGCATGACTAGTTTCCGCTCTCCGCAACTAATCGATAATTTTGAAAATATTGGAATTCCACCCAGAAGAAAAGAATTCATGAACGCGTATAATTTGCTTTAAAAAAAAAAAAAAAAACAACCCAAGTCTATGCTGTAAAATCTGAGAAAAACTCTCAAAAAGGATTTCCCCGAAGTTTCTAAAATATTTTCTTTTCCAACACACCACCGTCTTTCAAGTGAGATAATGCATAACTGGTTTCCACTCATAACAAATAATCGATGGTTTAAAAAATTATGAAATTCCACCCAGAAGAAAAGAATTCATAAGCGCGAATTATTTCACGCAAATTTTCGAATAGGAATTCCTGTGGTTCCAAAAAACCTACCTCTCAAAATGATCAACACATTTTCAAATTCAAATATATAACAATACTGTATAATGACGTCCTTAAAGCACCATTTACGAAATTTTGAGCACAAAAATTATTTTTAGCCAATTTTTTCCAAATGCATGACACACAGAAAAAGGAAGTCGAGAAGAAAATGTGGTCATTGTGATCGTAGATTTAGAATAAGCGAGATCACTTTTAGCAAAATATTGCCAAAAATCAAGACATTTTCTAAACATTGTATCTCATGCTCTTTTCAGATCAATATTAGCAGTCCCTTGAATTAATTAATCTCATATCCATCTTCAATTCTTAAAAATGGCACGCAATCTTGTTTGGGGAATGCAAAAAAAAATGAAATCGATCAAGTTTTATCTGCCCGCTGGAAAAATTTATTGTTGAAACCCAGGAATGGCCCTTCAAAAACCCGTCGAACATTCTTCCCACAAAAAAAAAATGTTTCAAGAGGGAAAATTCGCTTTTCTGTCAATGAGACAAAGAAATGGAAAGTCGGTGATTCGCAGAATACACATAAATAAAAACACCTCACTTTATTCACACGAAAAAAAAGAAATATCGACAGGAAACACTTTCCTTATCGCTTATCGTAAAGCAAAACTATATACAAAATACACTTTACACAGCACGACGAAAATCCATGAGAAACTAAAGCCTTCGACTACAATTTTTTTAGAAAACGAATTACTGTACAGTAATAGAAAACAGAAAAACGATGAGCAAAATATTTGAATAATTTTGATTACTTTTTCAAGCACAGTGAATTGATTACAGTATATTTTAATCAAGCTTTTCCGCATGAAAAACCCCTTCGCGTGTTATTCAATTATTTTTTCTGCAAAAATGAGGATACGTGAAGAAATACAGCAACCGTTGACAAAAAAAATCCATTCAAACGTTCTTCGAAGATCAGACAAAATAACGACCACAATAAAATCGCCCTTCATAAATATGGCAGAAAAGATTGAAATGATTTCCTTGGAAGAGATTTTTGAGAAAGTATCCGCAATTCTACCGAAGCAACCCTTCGGCTGACTTTGAAAGTCAAAGCAAAGTAGCAGAAACTGAACGACATTTTTTTACGCGAAATTTTCAAGATCTTCAAAATACGGCAAGAAAATAACTTTCATTACGCTGCTGCATATGAGTCGAAGGAAGTGAAAGTGACAAAGGGACGAACATACAGTATTTTATTTTCCATTATAAAAACATTTCTCAGTCTTCCTTTATTTTTAAAGAAGAACCGTGATGTCAATGATATCAGTCAATCACTTTTCATAAACGCAAATTTTGGGTCGCGTGTATCAGGGGCTAAATAAATTCGAAGAAGCTTGTTCATATATGTTTTCAACAGTATCCTAAAACTAAAAAAAATAAAAAAATAACCTGCTGTTGCAAATGAAAAAATCCTCCGCACTAAAGTAAGGCGTGGGCAACAGTTCTTTTTCTTAAAACATTATTCGCAAAAACAGTGAAGAAATTTTTGGAAGTATTTGAAAGAATCGAGATCATCCGTGAATCCCNTGAGGATTTCGGCTCATACTCAAAATGGCAAATTTGACACAAAATGCTTTTTCTTCGGAATCTGTTTTCTTTTGTGGGTGCTTTGATTATAAAGTTTTACACTTCCTTCGGGTTTCTAGAAAGTACAGCATTTAAAAATGACTATTTAAATTACAGTACTTGGATTTCGTCTCATGATATAATTTCTACCTTTGCGACGAAGAAGTCTTTCCAGCAGTCTCAGAAGCCTGTTTTTTTCGGGTTCATATTCTCAATTAATCCAAAAAAATGAAAGCTGCCTTTTAATCTGAAGTTCAATAGATTTTTTTTTCCCTCCGGGAAATTCCAACCATGAAGCTACCTTACATAACCTAATTTTCGCAAAATAAATAAAAATACTCGTCACAATTTTTGAGAATGTGTATTCTATACAAAATAAAAACACGTCGCACGATTATTCACACCAGTTTTTCACACGTTTCGCATGATTGTTTGTGTGATAACCAGCAGGAAATTTCTGAAAATTGCTCTGCACCAAGGACGCTCGGGCTTTTAAATTGTCTCTCAACTTTTCGGACGAAAAATGGCGGGAAATTCCAAGCTGACTCAGAAATATCCACTTAGAATGCCGCAGCGAAAAAAAGGGAAGTTGCAATCAATTATTACTTACGCGGGGCAATTAAATGTCAGTACAGCATGAAAAACCAATACTAGATGTCACCCCAAAAAAGCTCATCAAATATCTGCTTCAAAAACGCTGCACCACAAAAAAAAAATGTCCTGGACCTGAAGAGATGATCTCGCATATTTCTGAGCTTTACACAAGAAACAAATAACAAAAAATTCACCACTATATGAAGAAGTTTGAAGTATGCGCATCAAGGAAGTAGTGCCGATTAATAAATTTGAATACGCTAGTCCTGTTGTGAATTAAAATGGCAAAACTCTAATTTGTCATGCCTAATTGTAGAGAACAAGAATTGGTATTCTCCAAAAACTTATCCTCGTGCATCTCTGTGAGTACATGGCATAACTCTGGTTCTCAGGCCTGTTCTCAAACCTCCAAGGTTTTTGCATCATGGCTAAATTTTGAGAAACTTGAAGGATATCTTCTGAAAACTTTAACTTATCCTTGAAGGATAGTTTTCCTGATTCTTTTTCTCTCTGTTTTTCATCAGTTCAATGAGAACTCTCACGCATATCACTCAAAAGAGTCACAAAACTTGAAAGTGTATCTGACAAAAGAACTGAATTATACCAACTTTAAAATAGGGTGAAAACACCCCAGTTATTGCAGCCTGGCCAAATTCTCAAGTTTTATTCCTAAATTTATATTTCTCTTGAATTCTCCACAAGTCCCTTTGTTGCAAGTTAACTACAAAGTTGAATCAATTTGTACTCAGAAAAACTAACGTACACAGTGAGGCCCCCACATGCAGACACCTTGACCTGCATACAATTTGAAATAGGGACACTTATTTTCTAATAAAAAATTAATGAAAAAGGCCCAACATGAGGACACTCACTTGACATAGGGACATTGTGTTATAAAATTGCACATACATTTCAGGCCAAATTACAAGAAACAGATATTTCCAGCACTAAGATTTATGTAAGAAAAGTTCTTGGGCATTTCTCTCACTAATTTACCATCCATTTAGCAAATAAAAAAAATTACCTACAGGAGAGAGGGACTTCCTTTTCTCTTTTTCACTTGAATATTATTTTTACAGCCAACATTTCTATGTACTGGACAGAGGTATCAGTATTTGATTCACCAAAGACCATGTGGTGTTGAAATATATTGATTGGAATCAGTTTAAATACGCAGACAATTTTTATTTTCATGGAATATGGGAGAGTATTTTGTACATAAAACATCAATTAAAAATTCTATAATGTACATCTAAGGGAAAATGAGACTCAACTTAGGGACATTTTGACTTAGGGACACTCTTGATGCACCAATTACATCCGCATCTTGGGGTCTCACTGTATATTCAACAATAAAATCAATCATTTTCAATTAAAAAAACACTTGGATTCCTCACAAAGAAAAAGAATATCCTGTCAATTCACACAACCCAAGGACAAAGCATAAAGAAACACCACTGCAATTTTGTCCCTATGTCATCTTCGACTAAAACATACGGGTCAGAACTTTATAGATACAGTACAGTATTTACAATGAATTACCCGCTTTCACTCGACATCACACAAGATTCAAATCTCAAACCATTTGAGTAGAAAAACAAGAGAAACATGAAATTACACAATTTCACGAGTTAATCGCACTCATCAGAATCTAACTTCGAAAGCATAAAATCTTCTGATGTCTCGTTTTCCACAGGTAGATTCAATATGCGTTCTATTTTACTNTCTTTTTCTAGACAAATTTAATCGAATTTCGAATAAAAACTCTGAGGATTTCGGCTCATACTCAAAATGGCAAATTTGACACAAAATGCTTTTTCTTCGGAATCTGTTTTCTTTTGTGGGTGCTTTGATTATAAAGTTTTACACTTCCTTCGGGTTTCTAGAAAGTACACCAATTAAAAATGACAATTTAAATTACGCGGATTTCGTCTCATGATATTCAATAATTTCTGCTTTTGCAACGAAGAAGTTTTTCCAGCAGTCTCAGAAGCCTGTTTTTTTCGGGTTCATATTCTCAATTAATCCAAAAAAATGAAAGCTGCCTTTTAATCTGAAGTTCAATAGATTTTTTTCCCTCCGGGAAATTCCAACCATGAAGCTACCTTACATAACCTAATTTTCGCAAAATAAATAAACATACTCGTCACATTTTTCGAAAATGTGCATTCTACAAAATAAAAACACGTCGCACAATTACTCACACCAGTTTTTCACACGTTTCGCATGATTGTTTGTGTGATAACCAGCAGGAAATTTCTGAAAATTGCTCTGCACCAAGGACGCTCGGGCTTTTAAATTGTCTCTCAACTTTTCGGACGAAAAATGGCGGGAAATTCCAAGCTGACTCAGAAATATCCACTTAGAATGCCGCAGCGAAAAAAAGGGAAGTTGCAATCAATTATTACTTGCGCGGGGCAATAAGTGTCAGTACAGCATAAAAAACCAATACTAGATGTCACCCCAACATCCACAAAAACCGTACCCAAAAAACTCATTCAAAAACGCTACACCACAAAAAAAATGTCCTGGACCAGAAGAGATGATCTCGCATATTTCTGAGCTTTACACAAGAAACAAATAGCAAAAAATTCACCACTATATGAAGAAGTTTAAAATATGCACATCAAGAAAGTTGTGCCAAATAATAAATTTGAATACGCTCGTCCTGTTGTGAATTAAAATGGCAAAACTCTAATTTTCCATGCCTAATTGTAAAGAACAAGGATTGGTATTCTCCAAAAACTTGTCCTTGTGCATCTTTGTGAGTACATGGCATAACTCTGGTTCTCAGGCCTGTTCTCAAACCTCCAAGGTTTTTGCATCATGGCTAAATTTTGAGAAACTTGAAGGATATCTTCTAAAAAGTTTCACTTATCCTTGAAGGATAGTTTTCCTGATTATTTTTCTGTCTGTTTTTCATCATTTCAATGTGAACTATCATGCATATCACTCTAAACGAGTTGCAAAACTTGACAGTGTTATCCGACTAAAGAACTGAATTATACCAACTTTAACATAGGGTGAAAACACCCCGGTTGCAGCCTGACCAAATTCTCAAGTTTTATTCCTGAATTTATATTTATCTTCAATTCTCCACAAGTCCCTTTGTTGCAAGTTAACCGCAAAGTTGAATCAATTTGTACTCAGAAGAACTAACGTATACAGTGAGACCCCCACATGCAGACACCTTGACCTGCAGACAATTTGAAATAGGGACACTTATTTTCTCATAAAAAATTAATGAAAAAGGCCCAACATGAGGACACTGACTTGACATGGGGACATTTAGTTATAAAATTGCACATACATTTCAGGCCAAATTACAAGAAACAGATATTTCCAGCACTAAGATTGACGTAAGAAAAGTTCTTGGGCATTTCTCTCACCAATTTACCATCCATTCAGCAAATAAAAAAATTACCTACAGGAGAGAGGGACTCCCTTTTCTCTTTTTCACTTGAATATTATTTTTACAGCCAACATTTCTATGTACTGGACAGAGGTATCAGTATTCAATTCCCTAAATGCCCAAATTGTGTTGAAATATATTGATTGGAATCAGTTTAAATACGCAGACAATTTTTATTTTCATGGAATATGGGAGAGTATTTTGTACATGAAACACCAATTAAAAATTCTATAATGTACATCTAAGGGAAAATGAGACTCAACTTAGGGACATTTTGACTCAGGGACACTCTTGATGCACCAATTACATCCGCATCTTGGGGTCTCACTGTATATTCAACAATAAAATCAATCATTTTCAATTTAAAAAAACACTTGGATTCCTCACAAAGAAAAAGAATATCCTGTCAATTCACACAACCCAAGGACAAAGCATAAAGAAACACCACTGCAATTTTGTCCCTATGTCATCTTCGACTAAAACATACGGGTCAGAACTTTATAGATATTCACAAAGAATTACCCACATTCACTCGACATCACACAAGATTCAAATCTCAAACCATTTGAGTAGAAAAACAAGAGAAACATGAAATTACACAATTTCACGAGTTAATCGCACTCATCAGAATCTAACTTCGAAAGCATAAAATCTTCTGATGTCTCGTTTTCCACAGGTAGATTCAATATGCGTTCTATGTTACTGAGAAAAAAATGCAAGATTCTCGGCGATGTTACGCAGAATTATTTGGCATTATTTCTGAAATGAAACTTTCAACATTATTTATTCTGATGGACAAAACAAATTCAGCGCGTTAGGATAAAAAAAAATGATCATAATTTATACTTGAAGAACAGATGAAGTCATACAGTTGAAGTAAACTGTAGATGCGATTAAATGTTATTTAATTTAAAATTAACCCATTCCAAGAAAGTTCTTTGACAAATCGGAAACCGATGCACCCATAAATACTCTAAACACGTAGACTCTGTTACAATTTAATTTTCTTCTGATGCGTGAAATTAGTCTAAAATTCAGCCCCTCGCTATTTTACATCAGAATTTTCTCGCATGAAAATTAAAAAAAAAAAAATCCAACAACACTCCAAGTTTTTTTTATCCAGAATTCAACTACATTAGTGAACCATCCGAGTTATTCAAGTTACTCGGCTTTCCTTCATTCAGCCAACATTTTCATCGGCGATAATGATTACTTGTTCAATTCGGTCACTCTGGACCATGAAAAAAAAAACTTTAAAAAATCCGGCTAATGACTCACTTACTTCTGTAAAACAAAAATAAGCCACGGAGATAATTAATGGACCAAGAATCCCCCGGAAATTTCACTAGTGAAAAACACCGCGGAAAATGCCGACTGATGGTCCGAATAATCCGAGTTCCACGCAAAAAAATAATAATAATAATAAAGCAAATGAAATAAAAGAACGAGACCGACAAGGAAAGTGGGCATTGATTGAATGGCACTTCCGAGGGGTTAATGAGCAAATCATCACCTTGCTCGAGTACTCGGGCAATAACTCAATCCAAGAGTGCTGGGGAAAATATAAGTAGGCGATGCTCCACTGAAAACCCAGTGAACCAGACACTTCTTCAATTTTCTCCCAGCGAAATGCTGCTAATATTCATCAATCCTACAGGTGCAAGGTGAAATGAAATTAATGAACCCAGGGCGAAAAAAAGAAAAAAAAGGCGAAATAAATTTATTCGTCGTCAAAGAAAATTCGAATGATGAAGAAAAAAAAAAAGCTGCCAGAATTTCCGCGGGCATTTTACTAATAAGATATCATCACAAACGATAAAAACCGATAATGCGCATTCTTTTGAAGATTATGCGCCTTGTATTTTGATAAATAGCAAAATTGGAAACTGAGGCGAGAAAAATAACATGGAAGAGACAATCAAAGTCAAGATTTCTCACTCGACCAACAGCTTCTTTTATGCTTGTCCCATGACCTCCCATGCATTTTTTTGAGTGATGTAAAATTGAGTGCTGCCTCATTGAACGGGGAAAAGTGGGTTTTACTGCTCACAAATCGAAAATAAATGATGAGCTGAAAAATGAAATTATTTTTGCGTATCTCCAAAAACTAGCGTCTTGTGAAACATTTGCAACACTTCTCTCTGTTGCGTACCTCTAAATTCAAAAATATAACAACTTAAAACTAGAGCATAAAACATCCCTCTTGCAGCCCGGCTGTTTGACAGCGTTGATTTAATTTTTGCTTTCTGACATCTTCACAAAAATTTGATGATTCATTTTTAGAATCTTCATTCAAGCTTCAGTCTTTTTTCTCATCTTTGTGAGCATTAATTAATTTTCTCACAGCCTTTCTTATTGAGTTCAAAAACTTTTTCTAAACACTCTTGACAACAAAAAAACAGATGCATACAGAATTCAAAACTAACATAAAAATAATAAAGATAACAAAGGAATTACCAAAGAAAAAAAAAAGTTTGCAATTTTTCAACAACACTCTTGCATTTTTTTCCAAAGGTATTGTATGGCAAGCATGCTGTGCATTAGTAATAAATATGATATAAATTTCTGGAAATATATTCAACTCTGTAATTCCTGACCCATTAAAGGTGTAGAAACCAATGAAGGTTAAAATTTTTTCTGAGTATATAAGCAGCTCATCTAGATCAGATCATTAGTCAGTAGTTGATTTGAATTATTCATTATCCAACTTATCCTACCAGCATGTAGATATTGTAGAAGATTGAAATAGGCAATAGAGTTAAAACAGGATTAGAGTGGCGCCAGGAAACCCGCGGAACATCAGGAAAGTTGGGGATTTGATGGGACCAAGTGCAACCTTGAGTTCCCACAAGTCTCTGAATTCTTGGGGAAATCCCTTTAGAAGGATGAGATGTTCAGGGACAAAAAAGTCATGGAAAGGGAAAGGTTTGAATAGCAAATTGATTTTGTATTGAATCATCAGTTGCTTCTGTGTTGTCTTGCGCAAAAGACTGCTTGCAAAAACTGCTGTTCATCAAATAACTCAAAAATATATCAACCTTACACTAGGGTGTCAAGCACCCCGGCCACAGCCTGGCTGATTGTTGTTCAAAGCTTCATTTCAAACTCTCTCAAAAGAAGATCTAAGTCAAGAAATCCACAAACCAATTCCATTTACAGCACAAAGAGTTTGCTGAGTCATTCATCAGTTTATCTTTGTGAAATACAGTACATTTATCCTGTTAAACTAGGAATTCCTACAAGGAATTTCCAGTCCTGTCCTGGACTGATAGTTGTGTTTTATTGCAATACTCAACACCTTGACATCAACTTACATTGCGGTGACATCTGTCCCCAATAGTTATCCCTCCATTTCATTTCCTTCAGTTCAAAAACTGTTGAAAAAGCTTCACACAAATAAAAAAAAGCAAACAGCAAGGAAACATCAAGAAGGAAGAACCTAGTGATACAATAACAACAATAATAATAAAATAAGAAAAGGTCACACTAATGAGGCCTTCCTTCCCTCCTCATCACCATCAGAAGCAACACCATGCCCCAACAATGCCTGTGCACATGGGTCACGGCTATTTCCTCCCCCCCCCTCGATAGCAGTTCAGCAGGCCACACCATCTGTGCTTGCGGAAATCAGGCCAAGAAACAAGCTTATATATATATATCTCTCTCTCTCTCTCTTCCGGATCCGCTAAGGAAATAAAATTTGTACCAGAAAAATAAATAAACGCCATTGACTGACTTCAAATGCAGGCACCGTTCCCCGATCGATGGATTAAAATTTGGTATCGGTCACAGCAGTGGCTCAATTGAAATTTTGACGAGGGAATTGATTCGATTGGAGTCACGTCTTGCTGGGAGGAGAAAACAAAATTTTTTCAGCAAGGTTTTATAGTGAAAAATGTTAAGATTTTGGGAATAATTTAAACGCAGAAAAAAAAAAACTCAAACAGTTGTTTTTCCCGTGGATGAACTACAGCACTTCATCGTTGTATCATCAAGGTTTCATGCTACAGAATATTCAAATGAGGGAGACATTTACATCGTAGCCCATATACTCAAAGATTATGTTTTTTAGTACAGTACTTACTCTTTTTTATTTTCAAAAAAAAAAAATTCCGAACTCCCCAATAATCGGCAGACTTTCGAAGATTCTCATGTGAAAAATTATTTTTCCGGCAGGAAGCCATATTTGCTGGAGCAGAGATTAAAAAAACACAGAAACACAAACGGAGTTACAACTTCAAGAAAGCGTATTTTTCCAAACACAAAACAAGAAAGTCAGCCTTCCTTATCAGAATACAAATTTTAAAAATTATCCCCTCTTTCCGACTCGATTGATAAAAATTTTGTATCGCATGGATTCAATTGAATTTCGACGCAGGAATTGATTCAATGGAAACTGCATCGTGGAACAAAAATGTCAGCAAGATTTCATCCTACAGAAAATTCAAATAAGAGAAATATTTCCAACTCACCACAAAAAAAAATGCCCACAGAAGCTTTCTTCTTCGTTTGAAAGCAGTTTCCAAACTACCAAATAGGCACAATTTCAAAGATTCTCATAGTACAGTATAAAAAAATTATTTTTCCGACTGGAAGCCATGTTCACTGGAGCATAGTTAATAAAGATAAAAAAAATACGAACGCAGTTAAAACTTCAAAAAAGGGTATTTTTCCAACAAAAAAGTGAACCTTCCTTATCCGAAGTCACACGTGAACTACACTAAAAATTAAAAAAAAAAGTTATTTTCCAAAAGGAAGCGATGTTTGGCGTACCAATTACCAATTCACGAAAGAAATGCGCAGTCAGAACTTCAAAAAGTCGCATTTCTTTCTACAAAACTTCAGCATTCGTTATCAGAAATTACATGTGCAGTCACGACTAAAATAACAGACTAAATTTTTTAAATCCTCGGACTTGATGAAAAATTTGAGCTATTGAAATTACCCACTATTATAACACAGTCAACTGAACAAAATATAAATTCTGAAGGCACACTGTTCAAGAACCTGATAAAATGCAAAAATCTCGAAGGAAAGAAATTAAAATCCAATCCCATCAATCATCCACTAACCGGTCCTCGTATACTTGAGTTACTTTCACGCAGAGTATATGATAAAGTACTTAAAAATCTATTTCAAGGAAATACAATTTATCCAAAATAATTCTCAAAAACCAATTTCGATTTCAAAAAAAAATGCCACGATGAATACAATAAAACTCCGAGAGAAAAAAAACGCAAGTAAATTATTCCTCAGAATTCCAGAAGCCCACGAAAACTTCAATAATGTACAGAAACAAAATAAAATAAAAATTCCGAGACAACTAAAAATAATCACAGGAATCGTAACTTCAGAATGCATTCCCAGCTTTTCTCGGAAGCTGTTTCACCAAAGTAAACATTAATCAAATTACAGTTTTCAGGAATGGACCAAGAATCCCCCGGAAATTTCACTAGTGAAAAACACCGCGGAAAATGCCGACTGATGGTCCGAATAATCCGAGTTCCACGCAAAAAAAAAAAAAATAATAATAAAGCAAATGAAATAAAAGAACGAGACCGACAAGGAAAGTGGGCATTGATTGAATGGCACTTCCGAGGGGTTAATGAGCAAATCATCACCTTGCTCGAGTACTCGGCAATAACTCAATTCAATGGTGCTGGGGGAAATATAAGTAGGCGATGCTCCACTGAAAACCCAGTGAACCAGACACTTCTTCAATTTTCTCCCAGCGAAATGCTGCTAATATTCATCAATCCTACAGGTGCAAGGTGAAATGAAATTAATGAGCCCAGGGCGAAAAAAAGAAAAAAAAGCGAAATAAACTTATTCGTCGTCAAAGAAAATTCGAATGATGAAGAAAAAAAAAAAGCTGCCAGAATTTCCGCGGGCATTTTACTAATAAGATATCATCACAAACGATAAAAACCGATAATGCGTAATCTTTTGAAGATTATGCGCCTTGTATTTTGATAAATAGCAAAATTGGAAACTGAGGCGAGAAAAATAACATGGAAGAGACAATCAAAGTCAAGATTTCTCACTCGACCAACAGCTTTTTTTATGCTTGTCCCATGACCTCCCATGCATTTTTTTGAGTGATTTAAAATTGAGTGCTGCCTCATTGAACGGGGAAAAGTGGGTTTTACTGCTCACAAATGGAAAATAAATGATGAGCTGAAAAATTAAATTATTTTTGCGTATCTCCAAAAACTAGCGTCTTGTGAAACATTTGCAACACTTCTCTCTGTTGCGTACCTCTAAATTCAAAAATAAAGCAACTTAAACCTAGGACGAAAAAAATCCCATCAGCAGCCTGACTGCTTGACAGTGTTGAGTTATTTCTTGCTTTCTGACATCTTCACAACAATTATATAATTCATTTTTAGAATCTTCATTCAAGCTTCAGTCTTTTTTTCTCATCTTTGTGAGCATTAATTAATTTTCTCACAGCCTTTCTTATTTAGTTAAAAAAAAAATTCTAAACACTCTTGACAAAAAACTGATACATACAGATTTAAAAACCAACATAAAAATAACAAAGGAATTACTAAACAAAACAAAAAAAGTTTGCAATTTTCAGCAACACTCTTGCATTTTTTGAAAGGTTATAGTAGGGCAAGCATGCTGCGCATTAATAATAAATATGATATAAATTCCCCCTCCCCAAATTGTAGCACTGTAGCATCTTCAACTTTATAATTCCTGACCTATTAAAGGTGTAGAAACCAATGAAGGTTAAATATATTTCCCAGTATATAAGCAGCTCATCTAGATCAGATCATTAGTCAGTAGTTGATTTGAGTTATTCATTATGCAACTTATCCTAGCTGCAAGAAGAGTTTGCTGAGTCATTCATCCATTTATCTTTGTGAAATACATTTATCCTGTTAAACTAGGAATTCCTACAAGGAATTTCCAGTCCTGTCCCAGACTGATAGTTGTGTTTTATTGCAATACTCAACACCTTGACATCAACTCACATTGCGGTGACATCTGTCCCCAATAGTTATCCCTCCATTTCATTTCCTTCAGTTCAAAAACTGTTGAAAAAGCTTCACATTAAAAAAAAAAGCAAACAGCAAGGAAACATCAAGAAGGAAGAACCTAGTGATACAATAACAACAATAATAATAAAATAAGAAAAGGTCACACTAATGAGGTCTTCCTTCCCTCCTCATCACCATCAGAAGCAAATGAGTCATTAGCCGGATTTTTTAAAGTTTATTTTTTTTCAAGTCCCCGTCTGAATTCTCTTAATTTTCCCCCCCCCCCCCCCCCCCCCCTCGATATCAGTTCAGCAGGCCAGGCACACCATCTGTGCTTGCGGAAATCAGGCCAAGAAACAAACTTCTCTCTCTCTCTCTTCCGGATCCGCAAAGGAAATAAAATTTGTACCAGAAAAATAAATAAACGCCATTGACTGACTTCAAATGCAGGCATCGCTCCCCGATCGATGGATTAAAATTTGGTATCGGTCACAGCAGTGGCTCAATTGAAATTTTGACGAGGGAATTGATTCGATTGGATTCACGTCTTGCTGGGAGGAAAAAAAATTTTTTTTCAGCAAGGTTTAAATTGTGAAGAACGTTAAAATGCTAGGAATAATTTCAAGGCAGCAAAAAAAAAAAAAGCTCAAACAGTTGTTTTTCCTATGGATGAACTACAGTAAATCATCGTCGTGGGGAAAGAAATGTCATCAAAGTTTCATGCTACAGAATATTCAAATGAGGGAGACATTTACATCGTAGCCCATATACTCAAAGATTATGTTTTTTAGTACAGTACAGTATTTACTCTTTTTTATTTTCAAAAAAATTCCGAACTCCCCAATAATCGGCAGACTTTCGAAGATTCTCATGTGAAAAATTATTTTTCCGGCAGGAAGCCATATTTGCTGGAGCAGAGATTAAAAAAACACAGAAACACAAACGGAGTTACAACTTCAAGAAAGCGTATTTTTCCAAACACAAAACAAAAAAGTCAGCCTTCCTTATCAGAATACAAATTTTAAAAATTATCCCCTCTTTCCGACTCGATTGATAGAAATTTTGTATCGCATGGGTTCAATTAAATTTCGACGCACGAATTGATTCAATGGACTGCATCGTGGAACAAAAATGTCAGCAAGATTTCATCCTACAGAAAATTCAAATGAGAGAAAAATTTCCAACTCACCACAAAAAAAATGACCACAGAAGCTTTCTTCTTCGTTTGAAAGCAGTTTCCAAACTACCAAATAGGCACAATTTCAAAGATTCTCATAGTACAGTATAAAAAAATTATTTTTCCGACTGGAAGCCATGTTTGCTGGAGCATAGTTAATAAATTTTAAAAAAAATACGAACGCAGTTAAAACTTCAAAAAAGCGTATTTTTCAACACAAAAAAGTGAACCTTCCTTATCCGAAGTCACACGTGAACTACACTAAAAATTAAAAAAAAAGTTATTTCCCAAAAGGAAGCGATGTTTCGCATACCGATTACCAATTCACGAAGGAAATGCGCAGTCAGAACTTTAAAACGTGGAATTTTATTTCTGCAAAACGTCAGCATTCGTTTTCAGAAATTACATGTGCAGTCACGACTAAAATAACAGACTAAATTTTTTAAATCCTCGGACTTGATGAAAAAATTTGAGCTATTGAAATTACCCACTATTATAACACAGTCAACTGAACAAAAGATAAATTCTGAAGGCACACTGTTCAAGATCCTGATAAAATGCAAAAATCTCGAAGGAAAGAAATTAAAATCCAATCCCATCAATCATCCACTAACCGGTCCTTGTATACTTGAGTTACTTTCACGCAGAGTATGATAAAGTACTTAAAAATCTATTTCAAGGAAATACAATTTATCCACAATAATTCTCAAAAACCAATTTCGACTTTTAAAAAATGCCACAATGAATACACTAAAACTCCGAGAGAAAAAAAAGCGCACGTAAATTATTCCTCAGAATTCCACAAGCCCACGCGACAACTTCAATAATGTACAGAAATAAAATAAAATAAAAATTCCGAGACAACTAAAAATAATCACAGGAATCGTAACTTCAGAATGCATTCCCAGCTTTTCTCGGAAGCTGTTTCACCAAAGTAAACATTAATCAAATTACAGTTTTCAGGAATAATTCCCTCATAAAAACTTTTTTTTCTTTCTAGATGCCTCATGTTTCTCACAGCCACGATCCATCACAATCCTACAAAAACAGTCAGAAGCACACGATCATTTTCATATCAACCTTGAAAAAAATAAAATAAATGGGTATAAGCAAGGTTATAACCTCTTCTACCTCAGCCATCAGGTGAATACAACACTTCCGGTGAAGCGCAAAAAGTTCTTGAAACACTTTTCAAAAGAGAAAAAATTAAGTATATATATTTTTTGAAATACAAACACACCTCAAAGACTTCGGGCCAGTAAAAAAGTCAAACGATTCCAGAAGCCACGTAGAAAAAAAAACATTCAAACGATGCTCTGTATAGTACTAAATACAAAAAAAAATATTTTAAAAACACACCTTCACACACGATTTTTTTTCTTTTTTAACAGCTAGAGGCGATTTCCTCACGATAAACGTTCCCAACACAACTAGAGCCCCATTAAAGTGAAGTTAGCCAGGAGGGCGTCTCATCAATCCCGGGCCTGGGAAAATAGTCCACGTTTCCTGCCCAAAGTGCCTCCTTAGTCTCCATCTACAGGGTCGACTAGAAAAAAAAAATGTAACCGAATTTTTTTTCAAATATCGTGACATCTCACGAATATTTGAAGCTCGTTCGGGTATTGTAGGTATGCGTGCATATAAGCATTAAAATCTGATCATCCACGCAGGAATTAAAGAAGGAATTTTTGGTATGCGACTGAGCATTTAGTCAGAGAGAGCCATTTAAAATTGTGTTTTCTTGTATCTCGCTCCCTTTTGAAAACTTGAGTCACATTTTTGTTGACATCTAAACCTTTTTTAAGATTATTAACCTCCAAAAATATTCAAAACGTTTTATGAAAAAAACAAACACAAAAAAATAATCGAATTACTCTTCAGCATTTCCAGTTGTGTACCACATCTTTCATTTCTTCTTCACATCCTATAAAATTTAATCACTACCCCAGCTTTTGAAAAGGAAATTAGTAGAAACTCTTTAAAAAAATTCTTGCTTACAAAAATTTCGTTTTCAGATATTGATAAATCAGTATCAGAGAAGAGCATGAACCAAAAGAGTTTCCCATTAAATGCTAAAATGTGTGGAGAAACTAAAAAAAATTTGTTTGTCAGGTTCCCCAACATTTTCAAGCTGCTGTGAATCTTTTTTTTTTTTTATACATCTCCAGTGAAAATACAGTTCAAAGTCAAACTCCTGGGTACCAGAAAACTAATTTGATTTAAGAAGTTTTTGAGTTAAGGAAACTAGAATTTTTGCTGGAAAAATACAGAATTATTATGTAGGAAGTTAAAATTTGTGATGATCTGGGCCTTAAACTGCTTTGCATGAAAGTTGACATGACAGCATGCTGAACTTTGAGTCAAGGGTTCATTTGGCCAATCATTCACTCAATTCTTTTTGAAGAGCATCAAGTTGCACTTTCAATGCTTTTTTTCTTCTTTTCTGGTTCCCCAAAATAACAGCCCAAACGCCAAGATTTGAGTTTATAGAGGTATTAAGGGGAACTTTTACAATTTAGTGAGGTCTATGTGAGACATAGTTCTCAGGTAAATTCAGGCAGGGATTAGAAAATTTTTTTCTTTTTAATCAGGAGGTTTTTCATTCAGGGAGGTTCAAGTTTTTGTTTCCAAGTGTTCTGCACTGGGATGCCAAGTCCCACCCACTGTCCAGCTGATTTGCACATTTCAGGATCATTTCTTACTGAACTGTACTTCAGTAAAATTTTCTTTTGATTTATGGGCATCACATTCCTCCAGACAAAATGCCCCCAAAAATCCCCAGTTCATCCACTGATCGTCCAAAAGAAAAAAAAAAAGAAGATGACTACTAATTTTGTTTTGTCGTATCCTGTTCCCTTTCGAAAACTTGAGTCGCATTTTTATTGACATCTAGACCTTTTTATGGTTGTGATCCTGCAAAAATATTCAAAATTGTTCATGAAAAAAAAACAAAAAAGAATCGAATGACTCCGTAGCATTTCCACTTGTGTAGCACAGCTGTCATTTCTTCTTCACAGTTCTTCAGTTCAGCTGTCATTTCTGCAGTCTACTCAGTCATGAAGACAAAAAAAAATGACAACTTAAAAAAAATCGGTTTAAAATGTGTTCTTGTTTTTTAGGTCTACCCTGTAGAAAGCCCACACATACAGCAATAACCGACTTCTAGCCGCGTCTCCAGCTGCAAGTCCTCGTTTCCATTCTGGTGGAAATATTACTCGCACTTGATCTAGGCTTTTCAGCTGTCGCGATTCCCGGCCTCCCCGACTCACAGCCGAAGTCAGTCAGTCAGTCAGTCATGAAGAAAAATTAAATAAAAATAAAAAAAGATCCGATTACTCGACCTAGCAATTTGAATCCAAGCTTCTTCTCGAATTACCCATCATTCGGGGCGTGATTCCTGCCAAGGTTTTGGTCAATAAAAAGAAGAGAAAAAATTGTTTCCGGGTTGCTTCCTGGAAATGGTAAAGAAAATACACGTGGAGCTCTGTCTCTCTCTCACTCACTAAAACGATCTTGTCCACGACGATTTCCTTTGTAAAGTAGAACGAATTTAAATTTGGTCCATAAAGGTTCTTTTGCCCATGTTATAGGAATTCTCTCAATTACGATTTTTTTTCTGACACCTTGAATTTCGTGGGGGAAAAATTCGCTACACATAGAGAATGTCATTTTAGAGAACCTCATTTTGACGTGGGGAAAAGAACCCCGTGGAACCGAGAAAATTCGTTATACTGAGGATATCATCTTAGACAAGATCGTTGTATAGAGCCGAGTCAGCATGTACAATTTTTGCGAGCGATCATTCAGCAATGATTTCACAAATTTTTCTTTCTGAAACAAAGTACAGTATACTGTACAGCATTCCGAAAATTTCTCGAGTATTCACGAAAAATGAATGCATCAGAATCGAAATAATTTTAATCCGATCCTTAATTTTTGTCGATCCAAAACGAGTAATTTTCGATTAAAGAGGTCATTATCAACAAGTGACACATTAACATTATTCAGCTCTTTCGTATCTATGGCTAAATAAAAAAAAACGAATTTTGTACACAAAAATTTGCGTTCCTAGCAATAATTTCTATTTATAAAGTTGCTTTCTTCAAAGAGGTTATTACAACCTTCAACAGTAGGATGCAAATAAATTACGGTAATTTTATGCACACAATGTGACATTTTCAAGCTCTCACCAACTCATTTCACTGTCAAAAGTGTAGCAAATGATCCATTTGCGTTTTTAAAAAAAATATAAAAATTCATTCAGGAAAACGAATAATAACAGAATCAAAAGCCACAACTGTAAATCGACACGACTTTCACGCCAAAGTAAAAGTAAAATTCCCTGACACCTCTCCCCCAAATCACCAGAACGAAATAAAAACAAAATTTCAAAACGGAAAATACATCAAAAANAAATTCATTCAGGAAAACGAATAATAACAGAATCAAAAGCCACAACTGTAAATCGACACGACTTTCACGCCAAAGTAAAAGTAAAATTCCCTGACACCTCTCCCCCAAATCACCAGAACGAAATAAAAACAAAATTTCAAAACGGAAAATACATCAAAAATTAGAGCGTACAAAATCATGTGCTCCAATTAGCCACTCTTATATCCATTTGTGACATACTAATCACAGCACAGGAATTCTTTTCTCCACACAGAAAAAACAAGAACAAAGAAACAAAGGCAGCAGACCCGAAAAATGACAATTCGACACACAACTCACGATCATTCGCCTCGAACACAGGAATAACGCAGCAAATATGTTTTCTTTTCGGGCGTCGAGCCACAAAAAAAAAGAGGTAAAAATTTGCTACGGCTCAGATGTCCTTAAATACATATAAAATTAAAAAAAAAGTTGAACAAACGAGAAAAAAACCTTATACAAAACGAGTTAGCATAAAAAATGCAGAATATTCAGAAGGAACTAGGAAAAGAAATCCCGAGCAAAAAAATGCAAGACTTTCCAACAAACTCCGATCCAAGCTTCACCCAGAAAAAACGTTCCCCTCGAGTTCACAATGAAAACTCCACCGCAACACGGTCCGAGAAACAGCCACACAAGTCTTTTTTCCTTCTTCCCCCCTTCTAAATTTATATTATTCCTCTTTCAAAATATTATTATTTCATTTTTTTCATCATTTCCCCTGACTTCTGAGCGAAGTTTTGCACGCTTGAATGAGCCCGAGAGTCTCTTTTTACGGGCATAGAAAGTGTAAGAATCCTCACGGGCCCCGTCTTCTTGACGGGGCCAGAGTGAAAACGGGTTATTCAAAAAAATAAATAAACTGCGTTTGTTTTCGTTTCAGTCAAACCACGTGTGTGTGTCAGATCATGTTATTAACTTTCCCAACGTTTAAGGTTATTTTTTGCTTTTTGAAAATGTTGTTTTTTAGATTAATTTTTTAATCTACTAAATTTTTTCCATATAAGGACCTGAAGCTTACAAGTGAAGTTGAAACTTTCCAAGTCGAATTTCCAGGGACCTGCAAAATAAAAATCGACTCAGGGAGGTTTGAGTTACGGAATCAAGCATTTTTTGTTGTGAGAAAACACAGAAGAATTGCACAGAATTGCAAATGGTGATATTCTGAGCCTTAAATTGCTTCTTAAATGAGTCAACACAATAATGGCTATTTATTCTTTCACTTCCATTTAAAAAGAAATACCGAATTACAATTTTTATTCCTTTCCTCTGTCCTGTGTCAAGAACATAATGGCCAAAAGCGCCTCAGAAAATTCGACTTATGTTGGTTTTATAGGAAAAAATAATTGAGTGAGGGAGGTTTTTAATGCATAATAGTTTTTAAGAGAATTCAGACGGGGACTTGAAAAAAAATTCAAATTGCGGAGGTCCGAGTTAGCAAAGTTCAAATCTCAACATAATCCTTACTTTTTTCATCGTATTTAAAGTCAGAATTTTGGGTTAGTTTGAAAAAGAAATAAACTTTCAGGTACAGGTGAAATCTTGTCTCAACAAACTTCCAGCAACCCTAAAAAAATTTTTTTTATAAAGTAGCAGGAATACTATAAGAAAATTAGAATTTTTCCCGCTGAAATCTTATGTTAAATTAATTGGTCAACACTGCAATGGAGCTTTAAATGAAACCTAATGATCTAAAATTATCAAGGCTTAGTCATGATTCTCAAGCAACTCACACTCAGGCTGAATAAAACAAAATTCATACAATTTTAAGAAAATTTGAGATCAAAATCCCTTTCAAATTATTCAGGGTTGAAAATCTTTCCTAAATCCCTACCAAAGAATAAGTCAAGCAAAAAATAAGTATTTTATGGTAAATATTAGAGCTTTCTTCATCTCATAGTCGAATCAAATGCAATGCGTGTCTTTTGTGCACGAATCTGGAGCTCAAAAGCAATTCACATAATTTACAATTGACAATATAAATGCCCAACAGCCTTCGAGTAATGGATTTAAAGAGAAAACTGTGAAATAATATTCTTGCAACGATTCTAATTTGGTTTCTCTCAAGTCTTGCTGCAAGAAATGAGTAGAACTAGGAAAATTGCAGAATAAAATTGCACGATTTTTTTTTTCTCAAGAGAACGCTGCAAAAATCCCCGGTTCCATTAACGCATTTCAAAGCTACTCAACAACTATTCAGAAAGTTCAATTTTAAATGGATAAGAAACTCTGCAATTCCTCTCAACCAGCTGTTCTTCCAAGTCTGTCGCATAAATTTCAAATCCTCAAAAGACAGAAAACATGAAATAATATAAAATATTCTTGCCGTTTATGCATTTTTCTTTCTATGGCAGTTGAAGTTCACTCAGGGGTGACGACAAAAACTTTACAGTTTTCATTTGGTCAGCTGTAGAAATTTAAAATTGTTTTGAATCTTTGTACGCACATAAAAATCAATCGGTAGATTTCAATTTACCAGCCAATCAGTGGTCCCCAAATTAACACAAAAAAAAACAATAATAAAATGGAGTTAAATATGTAATGCATTCTATCAAGATTATTTTACTTAATGCAGCATTTCAATCTAAAACCTCAATGCAATTTTTGTGTCTTTTAACTCCAATTTACTTAGAACATTACATAATGTTATTAATGGGGAATGTCCTACATTGAAGTTGTTCATGTTGTGACTTGTTGCGTGACAACCATTTTGCAAGCAAACTCCTAAGTACTTTTGAGAGTGTGCAGTTCACCCCATCAATCTGCCATGTAATTCCTGATTTATTTGGATTTCTTACTGCTTTTGACGATAAAATCTTGGTCTTATTAGCATTTATTTCAAGTCTATTAATGTTGCAGTAGTTTGGGACTTATATTTCTGAAAGGTGTGCCAATGTGGATCAGCATGCAAAAATATAAATGAAAAAACCATCTGGCAGCAGTTAAGCAAAAAAAAAGTAAAGACACTTCTGTGAAGAAACTCTGCTAAAAAATATTTGAGCAAGTACGTTTCTCTTCCCCACCTGGGATAAAATTTGTACAAGATTTACATAAAATTTGCAACATATTTATGCAGTGAACGTCAAATCTAGACCCTTCTTCAAGGATATTTGGCAAAGTTCACATATATTCTAGAAAATCGCATCTAGAATGGCTTCACTTTTTTTTCCTTGCCAGTCAGAAATCGAGAGAAATTTCTACTTCCTCAAAACTCATTCAAAAATTTTTTGTAAGACGCCCTCCCATTTACAAAATGATGAAACCGATTTTCCATCCGACTTTCAAACGTTCTTTCCTTGCATTCAATTTCCTCTGAATTTGAGGAGCCCGCTTTTTTTTTTGTGTTATCATGCTCCAATTGCCGGCTCGATCTCGAAATGTTTTTCTTTTGAACAAAAATCAGGATTCCAATTCACTGTTCAACGTTTTGAAATTGTAATAAAAAAGAGTTGTTTGATTTCATTCCAGGTTGCTTTTCCCAAAAAATTGCGATGCACAATCGTGCACAAAAATCCGGCGAATCAAAGGCTCCATCAAATATAATCGAACGCTTCCCGATCTTTTGAAAAACGACAGAAAGTGAGTATACATTCACCATAACCTCCATCGGACACCCCCCTAAAAAAAATGATAATAATAATAATTATTATTATTCAAGGGGGGTGGGGGGGAGAAAATAGACACGATCTCATCAATTCTTCCTGAACCGAACGCATTCTTCCCCCGAAGCACACGAACTTGTTTTTTTTTTCGGAGCAAATTGTGTGAGTGAATACTGGGCATTATCAAGGTTTTCCAGGCGTGGATTCGGACGCGGAAGTTGGCTAAAGGCACCCAGTAATTGCTCGCCTATTTCGTGACGCAGATTCGGTTGTTTCTCCTTCTATTTTTTTATTTTTTATTTTTCTTTCTATACACATAATATTCTTTAAACTTCTTTTTTTTTCTTCTTGTATTCTCCGCCTCACCCCGAAATCATCTCGACCTTTACGCACTCGGTCGTGTTCCGCAATCTCGCCACACGTTCGATCCTCGAAAGCTTACGTCACGCCGAGTTACAAATCCTTTACAATAAAAATGAAAAAAAAAAATCCGAAACAAGAACTTCCCGGGAGATTGAAAGGTATAGAAGAGACAGTTTGATCCACGCTTCGGTTGTGGCAAAATTAAGGTGTACACGAACCAGAAATCCGTGTCTTCCTGGGTTGGGGTGCTGGGGGGGAAAAAATAAAACCCCTACTTGAACCCGTGTTTCATCACGATTTTTTTACGCATTCGTCACGTTTTTCCTCTCTCTCTAGAGATTCGGATCTTTCACGAAAGAACCTCAAAATAAAGAAAATCAAGGGCTTTTCAAGGTAGGTGTGGTGCTGCTGAGATTTCGACTTATGTAGGACTACAATATAATTTTTTTTTATACATATATAAATAAAAGATGCGAGGGAAAACAAGGGAAAAGGCCCATTCGGAATTTAACTGCGAGTTGTAAGACTGAACTCCGCGGAAATTTAAGATGCCATCAAATGTTTTAAAAGACGCAAGTTCTAAAAACGAGTGAAGCCCCCATTGACGAATCTAAAACATAAATGACTCACAATACGGTACAATGGGGTTCCCACGTAACGAACCTAATCCTTTTCCGGATGCGTTTCGTTATGTGGCATTATTTTATTTTATATTTTTCTGCGTTGCGAAACGCGATTTTCCTTACGGTTCCACAGTACAATCTCGTTACAATGAAGCGTTTTGGACCATAAAAAAGCTTTGATATAAACGAAAAGTCGCTGAAACGAAATTAAAATCGCTTTATTGGGGCCATTGGACAGGGACCGAAAAAAAAAAGAATTCGTTGTGAGCGTTAATTCGCTATAACGAGGTTCTACTGAATTAAAAATTTTATTCGTTCCATACACTTGAGAAAAAAACAGTGATAACAATTCATTCCCCATTTTTAATACTTTCCAGTATCAATTAGTGAATTTACAAATTTATCAGTGTGATATTTGAGCAATTTTGACAAGTTTGTGCTCAAAACATTCCGAGTTTCACACATTTTTATGACGAAGAAGAGCTAGAAATTTGCCAATCTTTTAAGAAAAAAAGAATTCGTTGTGAGCGTTAATTCGCTATAACGAGGTTCTACTGAATTAAACATTTTATTCGTTCCATACACTTGAAAGAAAAACAGTGATAACAATTCAATCACTATTTTTCATACTTTCCAGCATCAATTAGTGAATTTATATATTTATCAGTGTCACATTTGAGCAATTTTGAAAAGTTTGTGCTCAAAACATTCTGAGTTTCACAAATTTTGAAGACGAACAAGAGCTAGAAATTTGCCAATCTTTTAAGATTTTCCTCGTTTTTTTTTACAGTCCACAGTTTCAGCCCAAAACTTGCCAAAATTAGGAAATTCTCAAGAAAATGGCGCAGCTTATTCGGAATAATTTCCCAAAAATATCAGAAAAACATCCGCGGAAAATCGAAGCCACTTTCGTCCGATTCAAGAAAGTTTGAACCTTAGGCCACACGTTTCAAAAAAACAAAAATTTTGCAATCAAGGAAGCCGCAGGGATTTATTTTTTCCAACTCCCCAGGTAATTTTATTTCAATGGCCTTCCGAAGAATGCTTTGTAACTTGCAAAACAGCCAGAAAAAAAAATATTTTTCCTCGCATAAAAATGCTAGAACAAATTCAGAAAATTCACTGGTTGGCACGTTCCGAAATTCCCTCGGAACAACTGCGACCGCGTTCATGCATGAATGTGCAGTACTCAAAATTCGTGCCAAAAAAAAGAACAGTTTCCGCGTAGCTAAACATGATTATTCCCTCTAATTTTCAGCGCTCGATTTCAACATTTTTACACCCAAATCGACATTTTAGTTGGAAATAAATAGCAGTATTTCAGCAGGAAAAGAAATCCCCCTCGCCAAACTTTAGACGCTGGGTTAAAAGGGGCACCTCAGAAGTTCTGCGAATTGCCGACAAAATGTTGCATGAAACAAAATTCATCGCCTTGAAAACAAAGTTGTTTTTAAAGCATGAAGAAACAATGAATTTGCGACTACACGGGATATTTATTCTTTTATGATTTCCTCGAGGTTCAGTCACAAAATTTTCAAAAATATAAGATAAAACTTTTCAAGGGCTCATAATCACTTGAGTTTGAATCACTTGAGTTTGAATCACTTGAGTTTGAATCACTTGAGATTGAATCACTTGAGTTTGAATCACTTGAGTTTGAATTACCCAAGAATCCCTGGATTATCCACACACAAAAAAGTATTTCTAAAACTTTGGGATCACATCCAATAAATCAAGATGTTTTTTTTAAATTATTCATACACTGTACAGCGCTTCAAAAACTTTAGTATCAGGTGACAATAAAATCATTCTCTTTGGTGTCATTTGGATTACACTTTTTTTTTTCTTTCAAAAATCAGGTTCCCATTCACGCGCCAATAAAAAATTTCGGCGACTCGTTGGGCTTTTCAGAAACCCCCAGGCATTTTTTGCACTTCATAAAAAAAAATCAAGAAGAAAGGGCCACTTTCGGCAGGGAAAACAAATTAAAGAAATGAGTTCACTGTACAGAGAATTCGATCCGCATTTGCATGAAAAAGCGAAATGAATTTTCCTTTCTTCGAACGCGGAGAAATGGGAAAGGGAGTCCTTTTAATGTCCGAGTAATGCGCGATAACGGATTGCCCCTTTTTTCTTCGCAAGAGTTTCAAGTCCCAGTGTTGAAAATGAGAATTAGTATAAAATTGCGAGGGTCTACTCAACATTTTCGTCCGCCAGACTTGTATTGATTAATAAAATTAATCCGTGAAACTATAATGAACCAAAATTCACTTCTGCTTCTAATGGCCCTCCATAATCTGTTCAATATTATCGCACCTGTAGGCATGAAAATTTAAACGTGTTGGTGTTTTGAAAGAAAAAAACACGTTAAACTCGATTTTTCATCCTATTGATTGGCCACTCAATCTAACATTTTCATACAGTGATTCCGAGCATAAAGAAAAAACCCGCATTACGAAAAATGTCAATAGAAAAAAAATTTGACTAACCAAACGAAAACGTTCCACACGATAAATTCTTGTTTCTCCCAAAAAACGCAAAAATGTTGAAAAGTTTTGGACTAGAAGTTCAGCAATAAAAATGGAGAAAATAGCAGAAGAGGAGCTTTTTCGTCTCCATACACTCGTAAAAAAAATTTGTAAAAATTCGAAAGCTCAGCGCACAAACTTGCAAGTAATACAAAAATGCAATACTGCTCTATCTAAAATGCATAAGGCCGACAAATCGGAGGAATACGCAGTTTTGGAGGTACTGTACTGTATATTATGGTCTTTCGAAGAGCGTCCGAAACTCAATAAATTGCTCGTAAAATGACTTCAAGGAAAATCGAGTTTCGCATTAGGTAAATTCGGAAGAACGAAACGCATCCAGGAACGGATTATTTTCGTTATACGGGGACCCGAATGTATATTACTGTACTCCTTTCCAGTTTTCTCACGTTATTCTTTTAAAATTTTTATGAAATCGTGAGGGGCTCTTCAAAAAATTTTAACTCAACTGAAATGACTCACAGCATTTTCAAAACACTGATTTTAAAAACCCCTCGGATTAGGGTTAAAAATCGAATCCCAAAAATGCGGGAAAGTGATTCTTGTCACTCTCAATTCTGAAAATATATCCCACAGAAAAAAAATCAAAGCAAACTGAAATAGTGTCTCAAATTCCTCGCAAAATGCACCCAAAAAAAATAATAACAGTTTCGGCACCGAAAATAATTTAACCAAAATGCTACAGCGTATTTTTTGCTGGTACCTTCGATCGAGTTTCAGAAGCCCACGGAATAACAATCAATTATTATTATTTGGTTTGAAACAATTAATAAAATTAGTACAGTATTTTATTTTATTATTAGACTTCGCAGCATAAATGAGAATTTACAAAAAATATATATTTTTTTTTTCATTTTGTAATTCTGAAGCCCACGGAATAACAATCAATTATTATCAATTGGTTTTATAGAATTAATAACATTTTTAATTTTATTTGAGTAAACTTCGCAGCATAAATAAGAATTTACAAAATGAAAAAAATTATATATATAAACACGCTCTTCTTTTAAAAATTTTGCACGAACATTCACACACATAAAAAAATCCAGAGAATTCGCATTGAAACTCGGAAAAACTTCTGAACTGACTCCCATCAATGCATGGAGAAAGCCATTGTTTGCGCACGACCACGTTGCCGAAACGACCGCGACGAAGTCAGTGCCTTTTTTATATTGTTATTGTTGTTGTTGTTTTTCGATATTATTCTATTGAAACGATTCCAAATGTGGGCCTTCCGTAAAATGCGGTTTTAGTTCACAGAGAAACTGGATCAATGGATTTTTCTTTTCCCCTCTCAACTCAGGCGAAAAATGAATTCCCAGCACCACCTTAACGACGCAAGTCATCGAATCTCTTCACTATACTCGTCTTTCCAAGAATTGAAAAAAAAATTCGAAGTCATTTTGGCGAGAGATCTTCTCCATGCCTGAAGGAATGTGAAAATGCATCAAATTCAATTAACGATAAAAAATGTCAACCCCAAAAAAAAAACTCGTGAACAAAAAAGCGAATTTCAAGGGTGAGATTATAAAAAAAAAACTTTAAATGACCGCCCATTTAATAATCTTTCAAAAGTCACTCATGTCAAGAATAAGTTCTCGAAAAATACTAATGTTTGAGAAGAAGATTAGGTTTATGAATATTTAGATGAATAAAACAACAGAGATTGGTCGGGCTGCAACCGGGGTGAAATTTCACCCTATTTTAAGGTTGGTGTACTTCAAAAAATAGTCAATTTCACAAACAACAGTTCACGCATAAAATCTTTGAGTGAATCACATGAGAGCTCAAATGGAAGTGAAGTTTTTCTTGCTGATTTGGAAAACAGGAAAACTGTCCGTCATGGACAAAAAAAAACAGCAACAGGATTTTAGCAATAAAATGTAGCCTTGGAGGCTTGGATAGAAACCTGAGAACCAAGGTCTTTTGAGATTCTCACAGAGATGAAATGAAATAAGATTCTACTGAGAATTTGGGTACTCTGATTTTGTGTGACAAATTTAATACTGCTGTTTTTTTTTTGCAACAACTCACTCTTAAATTTTCAGTCCCAATTCTACATACTGTATAAAAAAAATATGTAGACAAGCAGAGATATTTATTTTGCACTTTCTCACTCCATTTGATGAGTAAATATTGTAAGACAACTGTCCCAGTCACACGCGCCTTCCAATGTCTCGGAAGCAGTCAGCCAGCAAATTTAAAATTAAAAAAAAACTGAACATCACAGAGTTTTCTGAGAAATTAGGGTTCACCAAAACCTGTAAAATACGTCAAATTCAATACGTATAATAAGCAAATTCAACCAAAAATCATAATGAACGAGTTCTAGAAATGAAATTGAAAAAAAAACACCAGACCGTCCCTTCAAGAATTAAATGAAAATTATCATATTTCAAATTTTCAGTCGTAATTGAATGACCAGCACGCACATTGAAAAAAAAATTGACCTGCAGACAAAATTCATTGCTTGATTTTTCACTGGAGTTGAGGAGTTGATAAGAAGGTTGTCCTAGTCACACGCGCCTTCAAATGACTCACAAATTAGCCAGTCAGCCAGAAAATTCAAAGTTTTCACAAATTCCCTTCCACGTTTTTTTTTTTTTTTTTGTGTGTGTGTGTATAAGCTTTTGTTCACCAAAATCTGTAAATCGCATCTCCGCAGATTGAAAACCGAATACCCGGAAATTCGCGAAGTTAATTTCAATGTAGAAACCTGTCGCACTGGAAATTTATTTTTTCAATTTTTGCTCACTCGAGAAATTATCATTTCAATTTCTGGCCACGTACCATATAAACTGTTGAACGCAGAGCACATTGCATCTACACTGGCTTGTTTTTTTTCTTCTTCTTCTTCTTGACAGTGCACACAAGTACAGTACAGTACCCGGAAATTCGTGATTACTCGAGAAACTTGATTGCTCAGAAACTCTAGAGTTCTGACGAGATAATTTGACGAGAGAAAGTTGTCATTTCTTCCGTCACCGGGGCATAAAAATCCACGGTCACCATTTGTGGTCCGAGGGCCAAGAAATCTTTCTAGATCCTTTCCAGGAGTCTAGAAGTAAAAACCGTTCCCATTTGCAGAGGCTTAAAGATATATTTTTCTCGGATATACAATAGTAAAAGTCGCACAATCATTGAAAAAATACTTTTTCACCATACTAAGAAAAATAATAATTGATCGAGACTGTGAGAAAAAGATATGTCGAATAGACAAACTCACAAAGTTGAAAACTGCGATACAGAATGGATGGAAAGTTAGAAAAAGAAGTAATTGAATTGAGGATAAGAATTGAA